>PVKE010009141.1:0-45671 GCA_004027555.1 Craseonycteris thonglongyai | reverse complement strand
TCTTTAAAATCAAAAAAGATATATTGAGTTTTGTATCAAGCCTTTTGTAAGGTATGTGCAGATAATGGTTTTATTTAAAGTGTAAATTTACTTTATTAGATTGAAGTCTATGAAAGAAGAACACAGAAATGTTTAATTCTAGTACTACTCAAATGACAAAATACTGAATATTAGGATTCTTACCTCTTGGGTTATCTTTGTAAAGTAAAAAAATTATTTACATTTTTAAGAACTATATGATTCCATTTTAGGGTTTTATTTGTCAGTGTGTTAACTTTATGATTAAGTTAGATGTAGCAATTGGCAGGGATTATAAAGAAGAAAAATTATATGATTATGTTATTGTTCCATACACTAAATACATACATACTCAGGTTGAAATCATGGTGAAACTTGGAGATATGGGTTTCTTTTTGTGTGTGTGAGTAGCAAATAACTTAAAAGAATACCATTTAATTATTTGAATTATTTTTTTTACTTAACTAGAATTTAATTTACATATTTTTGGGCTTTTTAGTAAAAAAAAAATACCAAACACACATGCTCATTTATTTTTACTTTCATGTAACCAAATAAAATAATAGTAAATTGAAAGAATTGTATACTTACAAGGAAACAACCATAACAACAACAAAGAAAAATAAATTAAAAAGAATGCAGCAGATGAGACTTAAATACTAATACAAGGGGGAAGCCAGGGTGGCTCAGCAGGTTAAGTGCTCACTTTGCAGTTCCAGGAACAGAGGATTCAGTCCTGGCCCCAGCCTGTGTGGACCCATATGCTGAACTGGGGTGTGCTTCCCATGTGGGAGGCCCCCAGCCCAGTCCTTGCCCTGTGAGGCCCCCCACCCACCTGTGTGGAATGAAACCATATCGAAAACCGATAAGGTACCACTATGGAGACTGCTCTGGGCCCTCCCCCTTCTCTCTCTCTCTGTCTCTTGTCAAAAACAATAAAATAAATCTTAAAAAAAAAAACAACACTAATACAATTTTTTTCTCAGAATGACAGGCGATAGAGGAGTTAATCAGCAAGATGAAGGACGTCCATCATAAAATATGTGAGGAGAGAGATTGTCTAGAACTTGGAAAATGCTCAAATTTAACAGATACGGGAGAAGGTGGGATTAAAGATCTGCTATACTGACTAAATATTTAAAGGAATCACCATATCATATTTCCATAATATTTTACACTTATGTTGTTATTGGCCTGGAGTATGATTCTGAACTACTGTGTCATTGGTCAAACTGCAGTTGCTCTTTCTGGCTCCTGCTTATGCTCTTTCTCTGTCGCTCTTCTCTTTCTCTCTGCTTCAAAGCATTTTAAAAGGTCAGCTCTTTTAAACCTAAAGATTAAATACAGATGCCTGTATTGTTTAACTTCTTAAAAAGTGCTTGCCACTGCCTTTCTCACTGTCCCATGTAAATAAAATAATTACATGGCAACTTCCATCAGGAGTGATTTCTGTGGAAAACTCCCATTTAGAATAAATTAACTCCTAGATTGCTTCTTTCTGGAGTACAAGGAAGTTAATTGCCTAGAATGTTTCTACTTTAAATCTATTTGCAAACTACGGAAAACTTAAAAAAAAAATAGAACTGATAGCTCTTTTAAACATAAAGATAACTTTCTAGAAAGTGGGCTTTCCTATGCCAGTCTTGTATAGCTATAAATAGTTGAATATACAGAAATATTGCTTCAATAAATGTAATTATAAGTCATGAGGCTCAAAAATGTTCAAACATATTATCTCTTGATCTGTCTTTAATGTAATACCTTTCTCATAACAAATGAATCAATTCTGATGCATTTAAATATTACCAAAAAACATTGATAATTTTTTTAATTGACTTCTAATACAGAAAATGTTCCTTTTGTTCTGTCGTCTAATACAAAGTGATTTTAATAGCAAAAATTTTATATGATATGTAAGCTTTAGATCAGTTTTCACCATCTTCATAAAAATAATTCTCAAAAAATCCAGTCAATGTTTGCATAATGCATAGTGGTAAATGAGGTACATCAATTTTTTTTAAGTTTAAATATCTCTACAAAGTAAAATATGCTATTCCACAGCCACTCTCTTTACTCTTAATCTCAATTCTATGTATATCAAAACTTAATTTAGAATTTCACATATGATGTATTCTTGATACAAAAAATTAGGCTTTTTTTTTTTTTTACATGTCTCGAGATCTAATAGCAAGGAAAATGTTTTCAAGTATGTGTGTTAAGTTTTTCCAATTATCTCTCTCATTTCACATTGTGCTAATAGGGTTATTTCCATCAATTTAAAGAGATAACAAGAAAATTTACTGACTATGACTAAAATTTCAAGAATTTGAATCAGAAAATAATATTATATCCCACTAACTTTTTTAAATGTTTGATAGTATCCTAAATGAAATGTATTCTAGGTGATACTAGAAAGAATCCACAGTTTATATGTAATACAATGTCATAGTGCAGATTTTAAAAATGATTAAATCGAAATCCATCTTAGAGATTAAATTTGGTTCAAAAAAGTTTCTCAAGTTCTCTCTCTCACAGACACATTTTAAAAATGAAATAAGAATATTGAAAGATTAATATATTTATACTAATAAATGTATATATTTGTATAGTCTGTTATGTCTTATTACTGCATAGACTTAAAAAAAAAGAATGCAACTAATTAGTTATTGGTGGAATTGAAAAGAAAATAAATTCTGTGGGACTGTGAAGAAGATAATTTCAATTCCAATAAGTAGAATATGCAAACTTTGGTTAATAAAACAGGTTCTATGAATTTCATTTTATTTATTTCTACTAGTATTAAGTATAGCACCCCAACAGTGAATCTGCGAATAAAAGTAAATTAATAATTTTGCAGAGAACCTGATCCCATACCAGTTAGAAACATAAGCCTAGTTT
This sequence comes from Craseonycteris thonglongyai, assembly GCA_004027555.1. Taxonomy (NCBI): domain Eukaryota; kingdom Metazoa; phylum Chordata; class Mammalia; order Chiroptera; family Craseonycteridae; genus Craseonycteris; species Craseonycteris thonglongyai. The sequence continues at coordinate 42,755 of PVKE010009141.1, read as the reverse complement.
TTTTTCATGATTCTTTTTTTAAAGTTTTATTTATTTATTTATTTATTTATTTATTTATTTATTTATTTATTTATTTATTTACAGAGAGAGAGACACACACAGAGACAGAGGCTGAGAGAGAACTGAACTGGGGAAACTCCCCAGTTCAGCATATGGTTCCGCACGGGCTGGAGCCAGGATTCAATCCTCAGTCCCCGGCGCTGGAAAGTGAGCGCTAAACCCACTGAGCCATCCTGGCTTCCCCAAGCCTAGTTTTAAGTCATATGAATTTAAATGAGTAATGAGCAGTTACAGACTGCTCTTATAATCACTTGCTAATTCTGCAGCTGTGAAATGTGATAGAAATCTAAACCAACTCAACTTACTATTCTTGGTGAAGCTGGAATATTATTTTCTTTTATTATCTTTGTCCACTTCTATTTTTCCTGTTTTCTTTGAGTTTTATGAAAATACTAATTCTCTTTTTTTATGTACTGAATCCATATTGACTATAATCTTTGTAGAAAATTTCTTTAGCATAAAGTCTAAAATCTACAGAGTAGAGATTCCAAAAATATGATTTGGTAATCAAAATAGGTAACACTATATGAAACCTTATACATAATACAAATAACAACTTGTTTTTATTAAATTCTCTAAAATGAGGTATTATGTAAAATATAATTTACATACTAATAACAGTACCAGTTTTTTCTTCTTTGCCACCAATAAACTACTAAGTAAAAATATTTACATGAGGCAAATAATGCATTGCTCAAATTCAAGACATCAAAGGAAAAATAACTCAAAAATATCTTCATACACCCATATATACACACATATATTGGTGATTGTAGCATCAGATTCCCAGCAGCAAATGTCAGCACACATAAAATGGTAATTTAAGATAGTTTTCTATGGGACCATTGTAGAAATATGGACCAATCAAGGAGTAGTAAAGTACCTGTGGATAGTGATTGCAGGAAGCCATTACTATAGCCAGCTCTGAAGGAGCAAGGGATGCAAGAGCTGCAAGAACCTGGAAGGACCTACATCTCTTGAACCTCTAGCCATTGATGGAGGACTAGTCACCATTAAAAGCAATGGCCTGATAGGAGGAAACATGGGAAATAAAAGCCCTGCATCCATTCTTTCTCTCTCTCTCCTTTCCTCCCTCCTTTCTTTCCTCCCTCCAGTCTCCTACCTGTGTCTCCCGTTCACCCAATCCAGTTGGAAGCTAGAGACAGGTTTCTGGGTGATAGAGTGTATAAAAGTCAATGTACAGAAGTTAATCTACAGGACATGGGGAATTGATCATAATGGACAAAGGTAGAGGGAGGGCCTGGAAAGATAAACAGAAATTATTTAACACAATATTGATTTTAAAACTCACTTGGAGAAGACTGGTTTCTTTTAAAAGAGATTATGACTTCAGATCTCTTAGCAATAACAGTAGAATTACCATATATGTTGGGGAATTAAACATGAATTACAATTTCAGAAATGTTTTTTACCTGTCAGTGAAGAAAGTATTCCTGTTAAACAGAGTTAATTCTTAAGAGATTATTTTATATCAAAGGTATACTGACAAAATCAGGATACCTCACAAGTCTTCAGGGCCGTAAGGAATAGGATGAATTTGACAAGTGAAATGTAATAGATATAAATTATGTTGTCTGGATTGAAAAACCTGTGAGCTCAAAGCACTGTATGGCATTTAGCAGGAACAGAGGTAAAACATTTTCAGAAGTTCTGCTTGTATTCAGCCAGCAACTTGGGAATCAACAGAAGTTTGTGGCTGTTTGATATGGAAATCCAATCTAGTTAGAGGGGATGCCTCAGGATACAGTGTACTTCTTTATTTTGGAATCATCACAATATACTGAACCAGGTAATTTGGCTATTAGTATTTGCACATGATGACTTCTTCCAAGTGTTAGTCCCAGGAGTCTGACACAACTTGATGAAACAAATTTTAAAATTATAAATCACCTCATCCCACAAAGATTTTTTAAGAGGTACTATTAGTAAATCACTGTAGTAGAGAAGATGGATATAAAGGTAGATTGTTTTTAGCCAATGCCTGTAGGTAGAAGTGCAAAATTAATGACTAACACATGCTAACCATCTAGTTTGAATCAAAGCTCTATCATATTTTGCAGATTATATAACTGTTGTAGTGAATGCACTCAGTAGGTATTTTGCATACCTGTGTTGCCTGTGAAGAAACTGGAACAGAGAGAAAAGTACCCTGCTCAAGACTATAAAGCAAATGGGAAGGCTAGAATTTGAAATAAGCAATCTAGTTCCACAACTTATGCTCTCACCATTATGTTATAATATCTACCCATCAGAGGTGTTTATATTCTATAGCAAATTAAGTAATATCAGATTACTGATATGTTAAACCAGAAATGCCTTCCAGGAGATTAGAATTCTATTATGCTCTTTGAAATATAAATTAGACGCCTTCCTTTCCCTTGGTTTCATCCTGACTCATCCATAATTTCTTCCCACACTATGTCAGTGTTCTGTAATGCCCAGCCCTCCTATTGCTTTGGTTTGGCGAGAAGAGGTCATGCTTTCTGTATTCTCTGGTTACTCTGATCCCAAATTACATCATCAACCATGAATTAAAAATCAGTAACCTCAAATCTGTGTTTCAGTTCAATCTTAACTTCTGAATCCACATGAAGTAGCTCAGGACATTTTGATGTCTCAAAAATGTGCATTTTTAAAGTGTCTGGCACCGAAATTTCACCTACTTTCTCAAACCAACTCCTAATTCACAACAACTGCTACTGCCACCACCAACACCACCACCGTCACTACCACCACAACCACCACTACTACTGCTACTACTATTAATACAACTAACAAAAAGGCATGCAGTAAACTTCTATTAAATCAGGGTATAGGTCTATCATGCCCACCTCTGGATTGATACAATTCAGTACAGATCCAGGAATATATTCTGTATGTAGTAAACAATATTTACTGAATTACTAATAAAAGAATACATAAAGAGAGTGAAAGAAACAATATATGCCAGTAGTACACTATATATATATATACACATATATAAACACACACACACACACATATACACACACACTATATATATGTGTGTGTGTATCATTTTACCTAATATATGCCTGATATACATTTAGTACATTAAATATACATTTAATGTATTGATACTGAATATGCATTTAATGTAACCAAAATGCATTTTCTTCACTCAAAATTTTGTCTGCAAGCAACAGAAGTCAAATATTTTGGCTCACAGCACCTGAATTTCATTGTTTGCTGAAAATGCTTAGAGTAGTTTGTCTTTTCTTACTGGACAGCGCTTAGTATCCAGTCAGTACCTCAGGGAGTGTTCAGATAAATTTCTGTGAAATGAGGACCATCTTTGACAACTCTGTCCCTGAGACCAAAGCCACTTCATTCTTGAGTCCCCCAAGTGAAGATGGAGATGGCTGGCGATTCAGGCTGACGAACAACTATAAGACAATGAAGTTCTGTTAGATACACTTCAACACATGACTTTGTGTGCTAGCTAAAACCTAGTTCCCACTGGGCAGCTCAGGTTGCAGGATTTTTTCTATTACTGATGGTCAGTGTAACTTATCATCTATCAGAGCAGAGCCCAGGGGCAAGCCGGAACAGTTTCTCAAAAGAAAAGATTATTGTTGTTTTTACCAGAGTCTATGACACTTTTCCCAAAACATAGGCACCCAAGTTGTGAATAGTCACAACTTACTGCTAACTCAAAGTTTCATACAGTGTAGCATTTTGCCACACACAATTTACGTGGAACTGGATCCTATTGGTTATAAGAGCCAAATGACAAAGTTCTTAATTTGTACCTTAGGGTATTTCAATGCATTTTTCTCACTCTGGGACCCATTCAAACCTTTAAATAGGTCAGAGATGTATAACCAAGCATGTTACAAATGTTGCCTTCAAAATCAGTGAAGCCCTTTGAATAATTGTTCATCATCTGTCTTTGTGGTAAGACAATATAGCACAAAATGAACTACTGAGGTGCTTACTTTGGCTTGGCAATGCAGTCTGCAATTTGGTAGCAGATGCACTAATTTTCTTGGGGTCACCTTCATTATCTGCCATTTACATGCCCAGCTAAGACAGCAAGAGTAACTCATAATTTTTTGTCAGTTTCCGTAAGCGAGAGATCAAGTAAATTCTGTGATGTCCTGGTAAGATACTCATTATCTCTTCTTACTAAAACATAGTGAGTAATATAAACTTAAGCCACAGAGCAAGGGAGTACTGTGGACTTTGTCCTTTGTTTACTGGTATAGAGAAAACATATTCGCTAAGTCAAGTTGCATGTTAAGTATAAGAAACTGCATGAACTTATTTCAGTAGAGAGAGAAAACCCAGAAATTTTCTAAGCAAGATGGTTTTAGATCCTAACTTCATTTGAAAATTGCATTAGACTGCATTTTTATTTTCTTAGTCGCCTATCCCTATCACATCTTTCAGTTTTTTTTTCATGTCCATGTACAGCATAGGGATGATTGTGTTGGGTGCATAAGACTTCCTTTAATCAGAACTTCATTTCAGGTGACGGTTATTAAATGTTTGAAAACTCCTGACAGTTTTTTAACATTCCAAACTAGCTAGACTTTCAGTATTATCTCTTGCACCAATCTTAGTTCTTCTGTTACAAACGCTGAACTATTCACAATTCTTGCTTCCATGTGATTACAATTTAACTCTAGCTAACTTAATCACACATGAAATTTATTGACAGAATTTCAGTGCTCCAAGTAAAGAAAAGGTTGTGAAAACCAAGTTAAGTAAATGTAAATAAAAATCAAAACTGCCAGTGAGCCACCTCAGAACACGGCTGTTGTTCAACCGTACCTCACCACTCCTTCCACTGGGACAACTATGTGTGGACATGTCTCACTCTCCTACTGGATTCCATTTCGCTTGGACACTTTGTACTATGCCACCTGACTCTCCACTCTGTTAATTCTGTCAAAAATATCTAAATGTCACGCTGTTTTTGCTTCACATACTCAAGATTTGAAGTCTGCAGTTTGGGGAGGGAGGGAGATGTGACTGGTGAGCTGCGATTTCTTGCTGCCAAAAGGAGAGAGAAGGGATTACCTACCTTTCTTCACCTTCCAGAGCAGATGGCTTTGTTGGCTCCCACCTGTCTTGAGATTTCCCCAAATCCAAAGGGTAGCCAAAACATGAAAAATGTCCATTGAACTTGTTAAATGAAATGTGGAAAGTGCATGAGGTAAAAATAAAAGTAAAAACTAGTATTAGCAATAGCTCAAATCTTTCCAGTGAGCCCATATTATCATTTCCATGTATTTTATGAATCTATTTTCTTTAATTTTAATGGGACAATTAATCAGGCTTACTCTTTTTAATGGCATGTGGCACACACATTTAAAATTGTTAAACAAAATTATATTTTTCTTGAAATTTGGGGAATACATAAACAAGTAAAAGAAAACCTGGATCCTTGCTTATAGCATGCACATACACAAAAGTGTACATCTGATAACAGACAATGCCAACAGCAAAAAACAACTAATAATAATAGGTAATATAAATTGAATTTTTATACATGCTGGTCTCATGCCTTATGTCCACAACCCTCTCCAGAAGTCTACAAAGTGTGTTGTTACAATTTACACAATGAAAAGGTAAGTAGACTTGCATAAGATCACAGTTGAAAATTGGCAGATATAGAAACTGATCCTAGTTTTTCAGATCCAAATAAAGCATGGTCTTAGTGTGTTTGTATGTGTGTGTGTGTGAGAGAGAGAGAGCGCACTTGTTTGTATTTGATGAGAATGTTTGCTAAACAATTTAATTCCCAGTGTTTAGGAACTGGTCTCCTGAAACATGGAAAAAATAATTTTTTATTTCTCATTTTTGGAATGGACTCCAAAGAAAGTGCTACACTGATTAAGAACTTTTACTTTTTAGAAAATATAAAATTTATGATTTTTATTATATGTTAAAAAAACTAAACATTAAATTAATGAAAACTCTTTTAGTATAAATGGAGGGAACCATTTTACAACTTTTTGAGTGTCGTGGTGAGATCTATATATCTAGTTGAAAAATGCTCACCGAGTTTGCCTTCACTTCGTCTAAGGTGGCTGCTCTTCAGAGAACGGCCCTCTGGAGAGCACTGGAGGTGGGCCCCAGGGAAGTGAGAAGGCCACTGCCACGGCCCGTGTGAGGCAGGCCTAAGCTCACACAACAGCAGCAAGAGTAGTGAGACAGGTCAGAAGCTGTAAGACATTGAGAAAAGAGACTTCTGATCATTTGCATGTGAGAAGGAAGACGGAAGAAAGCGCTGTGATTTGGAGCTGAACTTAAAGAGATGGTGCTACTTTTGTATGTGAAAAATACTAATGTAAGAAGAACAGGTTTTGGGATGGAATCAAGATTTTTTTGCTGCAATGTTTGGAGCTTCTAAGATGTCCAAGTAAACTCATTAATTAGACATTGGCTATATAAGCCAGGAAAGAGTATGTTCTGGACTATTGTGTGTGTGTATATACATACACACACACACACACACACATATATATATATACATGTATGTGTGTGTGTGTATATATATATATGTATATATATATGTTTCTCCCTAATTTAGGAGTTATTAATATAAATATGCAAAACCATTCATCTATATGAGGAAGAGGTCATTTTATAAATTTGAGTCAATGAGTTAAAAGTCTAATTATATTTCCAAATATGTATTATAGTAGAATATGCTATTTTGAATAAGTAATTATAATTTAATGATGAGTAAGATACTACATAATGAGTTTAAAACCATATACTGAGATTGAATAGAAGTACCACAATTAATTCTTTTTCTCTGCAAATCTTAAGAATGTATATTTAATAAATATAATGCCTTTAAAAATAATCATGAATATATATTATATACACATATTATACACACATTATATACACATGTTATATACACATGTATTATATATACATATATATCAGAAGATTAAATTTATTTAGATTAAAGCCAATGTAATACTGCTTATAATTGTCCAGAGAAAATGTTTTGTGAATTACCATATACTGATGTTATGCTTCCTGACATGATTACTAATGGTATGACTATCTCCAAACTGTGCATGAGGAGCCTCCCCAAACCTATGGAGGAAACATACAAATGCAGGTTATGTTAGTTAGCCTAACTAATGAGACTTAGAAAGAATCTAGCAATTATCTAATCAAAGTACCTCATTATACAACAGAAGAAACTGAGATACAGTGAAATAAATTGCTTTTTAAAAAAGTCTCTTCTAGCATCCAGTTATGTGAAATGTGTAAGACAATCTAATTATCATGGAGAATTAGATACAAACTCTTAAGTTGAAAACTGGTAGTATTTAACTTAAAAATATAATTTACTGAGGACTTTAAAATATGTGAAAAAGAAATAAATGTATAAAAACATAAATGGAGAAAAGAGGTAGGCTTTGGAGTACATCACTTATTATCTCTGGCTGGAATGTCTGTGAAAAGAGGAAATTCAAATCCACCTGATGGTTTGTGGTATCATAATAATTAATGAAGCTCTATAGTATGCATTAAAAAAAAGTTGCTTGAATAGTGGATAACGATTATAGTAAATTCAAGAAACTCATACATGCTAGGATCATACAGAGCACTTGTGCTAAGTCCATCATCACGTGAACCGTCCTTGTAGGTCATAGAGTCCTAGTATTCTCACTGTAAATGGAGTGCTGAAACACCATCAAGTCTCTGTTGATCCATATGGAGTTGTGAAACTGGGATTGGAAGATATGTAGTAAGACTTCTTATTCATTTATATTCACAGTGATCGATAAAATTTCCCCAAATACTTCAATGGTTATGATTGCTGTCACATTTTGCTTAGCTTAGACACCACCAAAGAAACTAGAAAAGGTAACTTACTGGAGATAAATTTAACTTTTATGGGCATGTTGACAAAAAATACCTAATTCACATGCTCTATTAATACGTATATTTTGGACTTCAGTTGACATGGTCACTGAATATTCCATGTGCTTAAATTTCTGTGTAAATACAATGGTCCCTAGTATCAAGATGTTTCATGAAGTATTAGTTTTGTGGACCACATTGCCTGGGTAAGTATTCACAATCCTCTGTAACCAGATAAAAAAAAATAGACTTCTATATAATGCCCTCTCTCTTCATTATAGAAAATGGAGTTTTTACTTTCAGGATGGTCTCTCAACTCTCCTTTCTATATCACATCTACGTGAGAGATAAATTTTTGTTTAGAAAGATGGGAAAAGGAAAGATGCCTTCCACACTCATACACTGTGCAAAGGGATGTATACATCTTTTTAATTCAGAAAAGGTACTTTACTCCATAATGGCTCAGCCAATAGAAAATGTATTTTATTGAAAAGTCCTACTTAGGAATATTTGCACTCTTTTTATTTGTTTAAGTAATACTTTAAAGCAGACACATGATAGAAATAGAAAAGCTAATAATACAAAAATAAGAATTTGATACACTAGAAGGCATAGGTAACTATGAAAATAAAAACAAAGATCCTAAGGGTCAGGGAACAAGCCATCTGGTTAGGAACCTTGCCATCTGTGAAAGATAACTCAAGGCCAATTAAAAACTCACAGGCCCTAACTGCCACCCAAAAATATCAGAGATGCTAGTATATATCTGAACTTAAGAAATAAGGCACAGACCATGTGAACATAAATATCAATCATTTTTATTTTTAAATAAATTCAAATTTTTCTTGTTAATTAGAGGACCCAGTTTGTCATAATTAAATTATTATGAAGAGGCCTTAATATTAAGTGAAAAAAATCATATTAGTTTGCATATTTATTATGACTTGAAAACAATGTTCTACATCTGTATTTTATGAAACTGGGTGTTTTGTATATTTTAATTTTATGTTGTACCGTCTCTTAATTTTTATTCTGCTGTATATAAGATATGTTTAAAGCATTTAAAAGAAAAATTAAGTGAATAATCCAGCTAACAATGAAAGGTAACCCTTCCATTTGTTCCTTCCCAATATAACTTCCAGACAAAATTGAAATCACTGTATAAATTTATAAAATAAATATAAATGTGAGCATATGGTGTTTATAATGGATAGATTTGAGATTAAATATTATTCTGAAACACCATTAAATCTTTGAGATTTCTTAACCCAAACAAAGGTTCATTCTTCCACTTTTACATCTCTGTTTTTATATACCTTGACTATTTAATTTTTAAAAATATGATTTTTCCATATTTTCTAAGTTTATTTCCAGCATTTATCTATCTCCTGCATATATAATTTTTTCATACTTAATTATTTATTGGTGTTTTTATAGACTATCCATTGTGCATCTGAGGGTGAATTAATGTAACACATAAACTTAATGAATTATTTCAGTTATTAGTTCCTAGGTGAATCTTCAATTTTCAAACACCAAAATCACACCATCTGAAAGTGTCATTCAAAAGCAGCAATTGCTAAGCATCTATCTACACTGGATGTAGTGATAGACATTGAACCTACAGCAGTGAACAGAGGGTGGGTTTCTTATTTTCACAGAGCTCTCATTCTAAAGAAAAAAATGTAACAAATCAATCAACGCTTTTAAAGCTAAATAGGGAAAATCAGCTTTTTAAAAATATTACAATTTATAATCTAAGAATAAACCATGAATTTCTTTTCTCTGGTCTTATCTATTGTTATATTAATTCATTATAGGCACATGTATTGATTTTTTCATTAAAATACTTTGTTTTATCATGTTAAAGAAATCTTTCAAGACCCTGAGGTATAAGATATTACAATTCTGTTTATTAATCAGTTTTCCAAGGTTTTTTATAAGTTTATTGTTTGATTATTGGTGATGTTTTTGCCTTTAAGACTTTATTCCATCTGAAGTTGATCTTGGAAAATAGGGTGCATTGTTGAATCAAGTCCATTCTTTATTTCTTGTCATTTGTCTCCAGCTCCATTTTTTCAACTGTCACCTCTTTCTTTACTGACCTGAAAAGCAAGCTTGGTCAACTACCAAATTTGCCAGTTTATAGGATCTCTGTTCTACTCCATTGGTTACTCCTGAGTTAATGCCTAAAGGCATTGTTAACATTGCTTCATCATAAGCCCTGGTATCAAATGCCCATTGTTTCTCCTGGTCCTTTTTCAGAAATAACCTGACTATGTCAATATTTTCTACATTTGAGAATTTTCTTATTAAGTTCCATGAATTACTCTGTTGTGAAATCTACACACTGAATTGACTATACTTAAATTTAGAGAAAATGAACAACTTTAAAGTATGCTTTCTATTCATAACATTTCATATGTCTTTCTTAAGATATGTCTATTACAATATCTCAAAGTTTTATAATTTTATGTAGTAGGAGATTTACAATATCTCAAATTTAACAAGTGAAATGAAGTAAGAAATATGTAGCTATGAAGCTGTGATTTTATGATGTTTTGATTAAACATTTCTTATTCTGAACTTGTGGACACCTTTGAAAGTTTATGTGGCTGCTGGGTGTTTATAAATATGCAGTTTAAATGCACTATTTTATTGGTACCAGAGAACTAAAAAAAAAGTATATGGGCATTAATAGAATTATCTATTTTTCTGTGACACCAGGTTCTATGTACTGCAGAAAATCCAGAAATATTGGTTTATTGACTCTTTAATTTGTTTTACCTTCATTTAATCATTCATTTAAGTAGTAATTTAGTGAGAAAGTCTTATCTAACATCAAAATAAGCATACCGGTATACATAATAAATAAAAATAAAGCTTAGCTACTATAATAATAGAATGTTAACTTGCTCTAAAAGTATATATTTATTATACACATAATTTTATTTAAAAAAGTGACCTTGGGTGTAAGTCCATCTCAGTGAATACAAATCAAGTTTAATGGAAAAATATTTGTCATCTCTATTTTGTGAAGATTATATGTGTGCATGTACCTGTTTGTGTGTCCATTTAGATATATAAATATATATGGGAGAAAAAAAGAACAAAGTATTTGTAAGGAAAGGTGTTAAGAAAATAAAAGTATTTCCAGTTGAGTGTGGAGAACAAAGGATGTGGCTATTTGGGAGAAAGTTTACGTTAAGAAAAAAAATGAGATGCATCTGTGAATGTATGAGCCTATATTTATTTATCTTTTGCATTATTACCAAGTGTTATGCATTTGATGAAGAAATATATAGTCATATTGTGAACTATAGACTCAAAGCTTTTTGGAAAAAAACAAGAGCCTACAATGCATATTTATGACCTAGAAATGGCACTGGCCACAGGTGATGAAGACTTACAAGAGCGACTTCTGCCTGTAATTGGAAACTTGCCCGAGCCGCAGATACCTTTCATGTGTGTAGAATAGCCAGGAAAGTAGTTGGTTCTACTTATAGCAAAAGCAAGTTCAGCATTTTGAGTTTTTATTCCCCTTTTCCTAACTGATGTACATTTTATCTCTACTCATCTGAGACAAATGGAAAAAGCAGGAGTTTGACTCAGCATTTGTGCTCCAATTCATTAGTGTTATGAACTAACCGGGTTTGTGTGTGTGTGTGTGTGGGGGGGAATTCAAACCCTCTCTCCTTTCCTCTGTTCTTAAAAACTCAAAGGATATAAATAAAAAATATTTCCAAAGTACGATTTTTCCAAAAAAAGTACACAGAAATAGTGGTATTTATTATGCTAAATGTTTCCTGATGTTAATGCAGTGCCTTACATAATGAGATATCCCATTTCTCTTAAGGTTTAGGTAGAATTTGGGGGAATTTTGAATCACCTAGAGGGCACTTTAAAAAACACCATTCCCAGGACATGCCCTCAGAGATTATGTTTTAATTGGCCTGTTGCAGAGACTGGCCTTGTAATTTCTAAGAGCTGCCCATGCATTTCTATTGCACAGCCAAGGAGGAGCACCAGGGTGTTCATGTATTCTCCCACTGCTGCCTTCATTTTGGAAGTTATTAATTTCCTTAAGCCACTAGGGTATTCGAGTCAGCTGTCGATTATCTAAACCCACAGGCCTAATCTTTGATAATGAATAAGTAAAAGATTATTTGACTTGGATTTTGAATTTGAGCTTCATGTTCAAACAGAGACACACTAAGGAACCCTTGTAAAAGCAATCATAGGATCAATTTAACTTCCTCTCCTGATTTAGCCCTACGATCAGCAGTTTAAAACATACTTTGATAGCAAAGAGAGAGAGAGAGACCTATAAATCATCTATAACAAATGATCAGGGCAAACCCTATTTAGCATACTTACTACCTGATGAGCGCCACGTGCCTTCTTATTCTGGGGAAAATGGCCGTTTTATTCCCTCTGCAGAGGTATAATTGGCCTATCTTTTTATATTCTTCAATCCAAGAAGCTGGCTACAAGGAGAGCATTTTTAAAAACCTAAAATTCTAGGAATTATAAAAGTATAATAGAAATAGTCCCCATAGTATTTGCTGAAAAATGACTAAAATAATATGGTGGTAGAGGACATTTTTTGTACTTTTAAAATACAAGAAAGCCTTAGAAAACAAAGATGAGAGTATCTTCCTCTAAACATAATGCAAATGATCACAATGGCTGAATTTCCTAAATATTTACACCTTAGTGCTCGTGGTGGTCACCTAGTCCTTGTCTTCCGAGCTCATCCTTAATACACAAATACAATTCAGAGAACACACAGATATACATTAAGAAGCTGTTTCTTCTTTCTCTCCAGCCACAATATTCCACCAGGGACTGGCAGTCACAATACTGTAGTATCTGACCACTGCAGAGACTCAATCTCCCAAACCAATGTGCTCAGAATTCTCTGTGGATGGACAACCAGCACTAAAGCATATGTTAGCAAGTTATTACTTTATGCCAGGCATTGGTAATTCCTACATCCACTCTTGCCTATTTGCAAGTTTCTTACTAGATATAAAATTTCTACCATTTGCCTCTGCCAATTTGAGCTGTGATTCTGCTACATGTAACAGAAAGGTTCCTGATCACTGTAGTAGTATAAATGCATCATGACATTTAATTCTATATTTGGAAGCATGATATAAAATATAAGAAAGAGTATCATGGCTTTGCCACTTTTGTAAGACTTTTAAGCAAGATATTTAATTCTAAATCTTTAGAATGGGGACTATATAAGCACTTTATTCATGGTGTTATGAAAGCTGATGGAATTCTGCAACCTAGATTTAATGAAATACACTATGCGTGTGATTGTGTGTTTAACAGACAGTGAATACATGTATGAAAATACATGTATATATATGTATGTGTTCTAGTGAGATAAATTTTACTGAAGAAATTTACACACAGCAGTGACAGCAGAAGCATCTGTCTCCTGAATTTATCACCAGTCCTAATTTACAAGTGCACTAAAATGACGAGGGTTGGGTTTTGCTGTTTTGATTGTTGTAGTTGTTGTTGCTCCAGGAAATGTTCTCTCTAGCTGTCATTGACCTTCTTTTTTTCTGAATAAGAACTACTCACATATGGAGCATTGGGCAGTATTCTGAGATGGAAAGAAACCCTAGTATTTTTATTACTGTAAAATTTTTTTCACAAAGAGAGGAGATCATTAAACATCTGAGCCCCAAAATAATTTCTGTAGTTGGCTAGATGCAGATAATGAAGAACATAGAAAAGAATACTAAATCTTGAATCACATAAACATTTAAGGAAGAGAAAGCCAATCAGGAGAAGAGCTAATTCCAGCGTTCAAGGGAGAAAGCTGTGAAATACCAAAAACAAAACAAAACAAACCAACAAACAAAAACAGAAAGAGGAGTTTCTAATGAGGAATGTCAATCAGAGGCTTCATTTAGCTTCACTTAATGAAAAATCTAGCATCAATAATCCATTTTATTTAAGTTAGGCACAAGTGTGGGATAAAATTCTAGATGTTATTTATTCAAGAAAACAGAACTAATGTACAGAATATGTTTTAAAACAAGCTATGCTAATAGTGCTGACAGCTGATCACTATCGTTTCTGAAACTAAAATTGACAGGTTAACCAAAGAACATCAACTTCAAGTTTCTCAAATATGTCATTTACTACAGGGAATAAATGTAATCCCAAAACACTTGAGACAAAAAATCTTTAATACAGTGAAATTGTTTAAATATGTCATTTAGGCATTAGGCTGTCAGACAATACTCCCACACACAATGAAATGGCTGATGTTTGACAGTTGTATGGGAAGATCTGCATTGTAAAAGCTAAAATAAATGCATTAAATATATTGCATAGAGGATATTTTAATAAATAATGTGGAATTAGTATAAATAAACTCCATATCAGACAATGTTTTAGGGGGAAAAAAAGGTAATAGCATACTCTTAAGCAATTTATTTATTAGTGAAAGAAAAATTTAAGTCAGGATTAGATAGTAGCAATCCAGTCAAAATTAAGGAAACAATAAATTCATAGCACAAAACTCAAAAAAAGATAGGTATGATTTGACTTGATTGATTGATTGACAGCGAAATTATTTGATTTAGGGGATGCCCAGATGGCTCAGAAGGTTGGGTGCTCCATTTGCAGCCCTGGAGGCCAAGGATCGAATCCTGGCCACAGCCAGTACAGGCCCATATGCTGAATTGGGGTGTGCCCCAGTTTGGTTCTTACTGGGGCGAGCCCCTTTTATGAGAGGCCCCTGTTTCAGCTCCCACCCCAGGGAGTGCTTTACATGTGGGAGGCCCTGGGCCTGGTTCCTGCCCTGTGCATACCCATGCCCACCTGTGGAATGAAAACTATATGGAAAGTTGATGACGTGCAACTATGGAGACCGCTCTGCTCTGGGCCCTCCTCCTTCTCTCTGTCTGTCTCTGTCAAAAATAATAAAAATAAAGCTTTAAAAGATTTTGATTTAGAAGCAAATATATAATTTAGTTTGATCCGCAGAAGTGCATAATGATTGTATTGATAAAACACAAATATTTTTTCTACAAAAAATACATAGTTTATTCCTAGCACAGGTCAACAAGATAGCCATGCTGAGAAATATGGCCCATTATTAGAGAGCTAATTACAGAAATTGATTTGACCATTTCAAGCTATAGCCTTTCGGGCTCAAAGCAGAAGTGAAAACCAAGAGCAACATCATCATACCAGCAGCACCACAACAAAACCATCCATTACGTAACTTTGTAGTGACATGCACCCACTATTAGGCCTTCCCACAGAGAACTGATACTTTCTTTTACAAATTTGCAAGGGAAAACTGCTATTGTCATTGAACAGACTGAAGAACTGAGATTCAAAATGTTTAAATGATCTTCCCAAGAACTCACAGTTTTTAGAAAGATGGTTATGGAGTTTTGAGCCAGATACATCTTATTACATAGCCTTCCCACTTTAATAAATATGTTCTTCTGTCTGTTTAGTGCATTGTGTAAAGTAGTGTAGATTTTGAACTGAAAATTTGTTTTAGGCCTCGCCTTTGGTTACAAGCTTAGACGTTTTGCCTATTTTCTTCAGGCCTTAATTTTCTTGCTTAAAAATAACAAAGCTTCTCTTATTTAAACATATATCTTAATCTTTTTTCTACACTCTAAATTTGACAAAATTTTGATTGTTTCAGTCAATAATTGTTTGAAATACTGTTTATTTTTTCATTGTTATAGGTGCTAAAGATTTGTGGTTGAAAAGATAATCAGAAGCCCAGAGTTTTGGGGTCATTCAATTGTAAATGGTGTGAAATAAATACATTACATGACACATTCATTATAAATGAGTATGCACACATATATAATATATATACACACAGATTGCATGTATATCATACATATGAGGTAAAATAAAATTCAGTTGTGGAATGGATTGTGATTGATGGGGAAAATTTAAATGTGTAGTGATAGGACTTCACTGAGGTAAACATTTGAACAGACTGTAATGAAATGAAATGATGTCCTGTAAAATGTCAAAGGCAAGGGAACGACAAAGGAAAAAGCCCCGAGGTTCGTGGGAGCCCTCGTATTTTAGGACCAGCTAGAAATCCTGTGTGGCCTGATTGAATGCACATCTGTAAGAGCACACACTTTTTGTCTATTCTACTGCAAACACTAAAGACTATACCCATATTTTATTTTATTTTGATATTGAAAAAACCTCCTCAGGTCTTCCTACTTCCACCAGTGACTTCAGTCAGTTTCCTATGGAATAACAATCAGTTTAGCCAGAGGTTTGTTCAACAGTCAAATCTATTTCATTATTCAAAATTACCAGTGGAGTATAATCTTATTCAAAATAAAATGCAAACTGTTTAAAATAATCTAAAGCAGGGGTGTCCAATTTCTTGGCGTCCCTGGGCCACATTGGAAGAATTGTCTTGGGCTATACATAACATACACTAAGAATAGCTGATAAATCTCATAAGTTGTTTTTTTTAAGTTTATGAATTTGTGTTGGGCCACACTCAAAACCATCCTGGGCCACACGCAGCCTGTGAACCGTGGCTTGGACAGGCTTGTTCTAAAAGACTCTACTTGTCTATCTGTTGTGGGACTTGCTAATAAGTATGTAATGAAATGTGAGAGAAATAAGAGCTAGGGAAAGCTCCAAATTTTGATGTAGCAACGTAAATGATGAGATCATCAGTTGAGATGAGGAAAATCAAGGGAAATGACCTACAGGAGAGTTTTATGATACAAGATTATACGAGGGCTGTCTGGAAAGTATTCAGGCTTATAACTGTTCTTGTTATATTGACAATGGCTGGATTTTTTCCCCAGAAAACCCTCATATGTTAGATCAGTTAGGTAAGAATGCCTAAATGTAATATGAGGGTTCAGGATTAGTAACTAAGAAAAACAGTGGAGAGCAAATATTTTACGAAATGGAATAATTCTCTAGAAAGTTCATAGATTGTCTCTCATAGTTCAAAAATGAAAGATAGTATGTACGTATGTAGTCTCATGTATAGTCTTAAAAAGAGTGAGATTTTTGAAGACAATATTTGAGAAGAAGTAATGAATTATAGGGAATTTACCTATGTCATTTTCAGGTATACGCAGAATGAAAATACATCTATTCAATCACACATACATACACACACACACATGACTTCAAAGAAGATACGAGCTGCTCTTAGGGAATAACTGAATTTTGATTAAGTCAAAAGTTAAAGGAGGACCTGTAAAGAAATAGAGATCATTATAACAATTTTATTTATAACAGACAATGTTTCAGAAACTAGAGGATCAGATTTTTTTTGGAGGGGGGGTGGGTAAATGGGGTCAAACAAAGATGTGTAAAAGCTCTACAGGAAAAACATTCTTGGATATCTGGTGAGAGCTATAATAAATGAGCGTAAGTAACCCCATGAGCTGAAGGTTCAGGAACGTATTGTGAAATGCAGACTACTCAGGATGGTAAGTGTAGGTAGGTAGGAGGAGGGATGGGTAGGCAGGGGCACTAGAGAAGCACATGAAAACTTACATGCACATTGGAACATTGTGTCTTTGCATTTTCCATATTTCCCTTTCAGGGTAGAAAATGCAAATCTTCACTTCAATTATCTTTTAAGAACCCACAATATGTGGGTTTTTAAGACAAATTAACTGGGAAATGTTGAAAATGAGAATTAAAATAGAATCCAACATGGCATTATATTTATAAATAGAATAAATCCATCTTTCAGCATGAATTAAATGTCACATTTTTGTGCTTCTCTCTTTTATGTATTTTCTGTTACTATAGAAACTTCCTCCATGGAGCCATATAGCTATTTTAAACTTGTCACGCTCTCCCTAAGGTAAAAAGCATCAACAATTAAAAAAAAAAAAAAAAAAAAAAAAAAAAAAAAAAAAAAAAAAAAAAAAAAAAAAAAAAAAAAAAAAAAAAAAAAAAAAAAAAAAAAAAAAAAAAAAAAAAAAAAAGATTTAATGGAAATAGTTTACAGAGTTAAAAGAAAGATCTAATTAAGCAGGTCCTCTATAGTGATGTTTGCAGGTTACCCTACGCATCTGTTATGTGAAAGCAAGCTGAGCACTCAAGGTTTTCATGTGTGAAATGAGTATAGGGGCATTCTTTCCTTTCTCTAAATTATGTATAATGAGAAATTTTCAAAGGTTAGTTTCATCTACTGGCTGACTGTGGTCTATGTGAAAACACATTATAAATTAAGCAAGCATGTATATTTGGAGTCAGATAACGAATGTCTAATAGGACCTTCACAGGGAAGGCGGGGCCCGCAAGAACTAGATTCTTTGACTTTTCAACAGTGGGAATGTGCCCTTTTAAAATAAACTTTTGTCCTAATTTCTTCACCAGTGAAATTTATAGAGCAGTAATACCTATACCATAGGCTTAAGGTAAGAATTAATAAACACAAACAATTAAAACTTTATGATTAGTAATACCTCATTAACTTATTATAGTTAAAATATTTGCTGTTCACACATGTGTTCATTAGGTATTCATGTTACTACAGGTATTATGATCCTTATTCAGTGTTTAAGAAATAAATGCACTGTGATGACAGATAGATTTTTATCCAAACTATGGATGAAATTATATATGTCTTTGGACACTTTTATTAGCGTGTCATGATTTCAATGGGATAAAAACCCCAGATTAGGGGAAGCTGGGATGGCTCAGCGGGTTAAGCGCTCGCTTTGCAGCCCCGGAGACTGAGGATCAAATCCTGGCTTTGGCCCATGTGGACCCATATGCTGAACTGGGGTGTGCCCCCCATTCAGTTCTTGCCGGAGCCCATGTGGGAGGCTCCTGGCCCAGTTCCTGCCCTGCGCAGCCTCGTGCTCACCTGTGGAATGAAACTAATTATATCGAAAACTAATGCTGTGAACTATGGAGACTGCTCTGGGCCCTCCCTCTTCTCTCTGTCTCTCTCTGTCAAAAAACAATAAAAATAAATCTTTAAAAAACCACAGATTAAGAAGATAGAATTACTATCCACCAAAAGCTGGAGAGAACCAAAACATCTGTAGCATTGACTCATGTGCTAAATGAAAGATAAGAAGTGTGCTGCAGACAACTTATTTTTAAAATGTCAAATGACACTAAACTGAGTATTCTTGGAAATATGCCAGAAGACATATCATCGTTTAAAAAAGATCTAGGAATTAGTGATGAGCTGTCAAAGACTGAATGAAATTCTGAAGGAACCATTTTACAAATTACACTTTCTGATAGCAAGATTTAAAAAAATGAGAGGAAGAAAAAGCAGCAGCCAAAAGCTTATAAATAACCATAAATTGATAGTGAATCTTGAAATAGAGGTATTAATGTGGGACCAGGTGCTTTATCCACATTTTTCAGTATTTTACAAAATTAATAGGCCACAAAATGAACATTAAATGTATGGTTGTTCTATTATTTAACAAACCTTCATGACACTTGAATATTTTATAGTCTAGGCTTGAGAGAAAAGATAAGAATGGGAAGGTTCATGTAAAAACAAAAATTTCTAGCAACCATAAAAATCACTGGTTGTTATGTTGTAAGCTAGATATGTTCATATGGGAAATGTTTTCACTATAAGGTTGAAACTTTGATATCTTTACCAATGGTTCTTCTAAAACCATTTAACACAAGCATACCTCATTTTATTGAGCTTATCTTTATTGCACTTTGCAGACATTGTGTTTTTAAAAATTGAAGATTTCTGGCAACCCCATATTAAGCCAGTATCGGTGCCATTTTTCCAAAGGTATTTGCTCATTTTGTGCCATTGTGTTCCATTTTGGCAATTCTCACAATATTTTAAACGTTTTCATTACAGGCATATCTCAGACATATTGAGTGCTCAGTTCCAGAACAGTGCTATAAATCAAATATCACAATAAGTGAATCACAGACTTTGTAAATTTCCCAATACATATAGAAGTACTATTTATACTGTAGTCTGTTTAAGTGTGCAACAGCATTATGTCTGAAAAAATAATGTACATACCTTAATTTAAAAATACAGAACTTTCTCTAATCAACAGTAAGACTGTTCTGGCTTATTCATGTATTCACTAGAGTAGCCTTTTATTTCCTTCAAGAACTTTTCCTTTCAGCTCACAAATTGGCTGTCTGGTACAAGAGGCCTAGCTTTTGGCCTGTCTGGGCTTTCAACATACCTTACTCACTAAGCTTAATAATGTCTAGGTTCTGATTTAAAGTGAGATGCAGGTGACTCTTTCTTTTACTTGAACACTTAGAGGCCCTTGTGGGGTTATTAAGTGGCCTAATTTGAATATTGTTCTGTCTTGGGGAATAGGGAGCCTGTGGAGGGGGAGAGAGATGGGAAAGATTGGTAGGTAGAGCAGTCAGAACACATATGATAGTCATTCAGTTTGCTGTTTTATCTGGACGTAGTTGTTAAAACCCCCAAATAATTACAATTGTAATGCCAATGATCACTGATCACAGAGATAATAATATTTCCATGCATTATCTTAAAACGGTCATTGATAAGCTGTGGAGCTGTACAAGGAGATTAATGTTTTCATGCCAGCTAACAACATTCATTCTGCAACCCATGGATCCAGGAGTAATTTTAAATTTCAAGTCTTATTATTTAAGAAATATATTTTGTGAGGCTATTGCTGCCATAAATATGATTTTTCTGATGGATCTGAGCAAAATGAATTGGATAAAGTCTGGAAAGGATTCACCATTCTAGATGCTATCAAAACCAGTTGTGATTTATGGGAAGAGGTCAAAATAGTAACATTAGCAGAAGTTTGAAAGAAGCTGATTCCAGCCATCATGGATGACTTTGAGGGGTGCAGGACTTCAGTGGAAGAAGTAACTGCAGACATGATGGAAACAGCAAGAGAACAAGAATAAGAAGTGGAGCCTGAACCCATGAGTGAATTGCTCCAATAATCTTCTAATCCCATCTCACATTAATTTCCTGTTCAAACTTGAATACTAGAAATTCCAATGGACAAATAAATGTGTTTGGGAACTAGAAAAATGTGACACATTTTCTGAATAATATTTTTTCCCTTATTCATGTACTCTACGAGCTTTGTAAACCTTAGGAAGTTACTACTCCCCCCATGCCTTGCCTGAGCATAATTCCCATTTACATTGTGATAAATCAGGTCAAACTTCAACGTTCCAAAAATCCTTTCATCATAATTTCCTCTGGGAACTAAATAAAGGGTGCTGGCTGGACATTTTTGCTCCAAAAGATGTACACATTATAGAAATAGCATTTCTTATGTTCAGTGACCATATGAGTGATTATAGCAAACCAGGACCCTGAAACTTATAATAAAAAAATAAGTTTGCAAGTTGTATTAAACTGATTTGTTCTCATTGTGTCATTGATTAAATGTTATTACTCCCTCATCCATCAAATGACAAGGTAGAGTCACCAACTGCAAAGTCTATTGATACGAACATTTCCTAGCTTATGAAAACTTTCTAGGATTTGCTATGTGAAAAGAATGGATTGCAATAAAATTCCCACAGAGCTGCTTATAGCTATCATAGGTCAAATGAAGTCCTGACTACAAAACACATAATATAATAATATGACACTGATCTTTAGTTAATGCTGAATGCCACTTAGCTTCTGTCATCACGTTTCCATATAGATGCATCTGAGGGTAAACTGTCACTTATATTAATCTTAATGGAGAAATCAGAGATGGCAGTCACTGGCTTGACTTTTTTCCTTGCTTCTCTATAT
Organism: Craseonycteris thonglongyai; assembly: GCA_004027555.1. Taxonomy (NCBI): domain Eukaryota; kingdom Metazoa; phylum Chordata; class Mammalia; order Chiroptera; family Craseonycteridae; genus Craseonycteris; species Craseonycteris thonglongyai. The sequence continues at coordinate 21,052 of PVKE010009141.1, read as the reverse complement.
CACATCTCAAAAGGCAAAATCTGTCATTAAATAGGCAAGTAACAAAATAGCAGTGAAAACAATGGGGAAAAAACTACAAACCAGCACATAGTTTTCTATAGGGCAATATAATGTATCCTAAACAGGTATTACTCTTGTTTTTAATACCTAAACAGGTATTAAATATACATAAACATAACTGAGCTTTGTTTTTTATATGTAGAATATTAAAATCTCTCAGCCCTAGCCAATGTATATGGAACATTAAATTTGACAGTTTTTTTCACCAGAATGTTACATAAGGACAACGCTCTAGCTTCCTAGCATAAGATAATAATTACAGAGAAACCAGCTTTAGCCTTATGGTCTCTGTTTAATGCTGAGAAATAATTTTGTGACTATTATTTTTATAAACATCTTGACACAATACTTTTGAAGACACTCTCAATTTGTTTTTTCAGGTCCCTATGTGAAAACTTCATTTAGACTTTCTTATTCCACGAAAAACTTTGACTTTCCCTATTGGTTCACTGAGCATTCTGTGACACGTACGTACTTGCTTTAGACATCAAGAAGCTTTGCATGAAGATTACTGTTCATTTCCAATGACTCATCTGAGGCTAGTTTCTCTGTAAGAATTATTTATTCCCCATTCCATTCTTCTAAATAATTATTTGATTTTTACCTTAATTATGATAAGATTTTATGATAATTTTAACGTCTGCCACAATCTTTCTCAAATAATTTGACTGTATGCTATAAATATTATTTATGTGTTTATACCATTTATATTTTAGGAATTAAAAATGGGGGGTAGCAAAGTTAAGTAATATGTCCAGGACTGCATGGTAAATATATTGTCTAGATCTCTGGTTAACTTAAACGCTGGGACCCTAAATATAGAAGGTGAACTCTACTGAAGGTCAGAAAAAATAGCTTCCTTTCTTTCTTCCTTTTTTATTTCCTTCCTTCTTTCTTTCCTTCCTTCCTTCACTCCATTTTTTCCTTCCCATTTCTTTTTTGTTATTTATTTATTTATTTATTTTACAAGAAATTTTATAGAGCCAACACTTATATTACATCATCACTGTTGTAGTTGCTGGGCAAGAACCATGACCAATAAGAAAACAAACTAAGAGATTGTGTTTCCATAAAAGAGGGAGTATTTCAACCAATTCATCCTCATCTTCAAGAAGAAAAAGTAAAAATTAATAAAAATACTTTTATAATTTATTTCCAACATATTGCAAACAGCTTTTCTATTTATGCATTTTGGTATTCACAGGCATGTCTTAGAGGTATCCTGTGTTCAGGTAGAGATCACCTCAATAAAACAAATATCGCAATAAAGTGAGCACACAAAATTTGTTTTTTGTTTACTGGTGCATATAAAAGTTATGCTTAGAGTATCCTGGAGTCTAAGTGTACGATAGAACCATGTCTAAAAATACAATGTACATACCTCATGGTTAAAACATATTAATAATCATCTGAGCCTTTAGTAAGTTGAAATCTTTTTGCTGGTGGAGGGTCTGGCCTCCATGTTGATGGCTGCTGACTGATTAGGGTGGTGATTGTTGAAGGCTGATGTGGCTGTGGTAATTTCTTCAAACCAGACAACAATGAAGTTTGCCACATCTACTGACTCTTACTTTCATTAATGATTTTTCCTATACCATGTGCAGCTGTTTGATTGCATTGTACCCATAAACTTCCAGAATTGGAATCAATCCTCTCAGACACCTCCAGGGCTTTATCAATTAAGTTATTGTAATGTTCTAAATCCTTGTTATTTCAATAGTTTTCACTGCATCTTCCCCAAGTACATTCCATCTCAAGAAACCACCATTCTTTCTCATTCATAAGAAGCATCTTCACATTCATTAAAGTTTTAACACTTATATTTAGAATCTAAAAAAGTCAGACTACAGAAAACAAATTAGAATGGTGTTTAACAGACACTGTCAGATGGGAAAATCGAGAGGATGTTAGTCAAAGTGTATAAACTTGCTGTTAGTATATGAGTAAACTCTGGGGATCTGATGATGGCATTTTAATTTTAGTTAACTCTGTATTATATACTTGAAAGTTACTAAGCGAATACATCTTACATGTTCTATGGAAAATAAGTTATAATTATCTGATATCATAGAGGTATTAGCTAATGCTATGGTAATAATCACAGTGCAATGTAGAAATTCATCAAATCAACATTGTAACATTAATCTTATACAATGTTGTATGTAAATCATATCTAAAAAAATACTTTAAAAAATAAAATATTTTAAAACCAGTTTTTGGAAGGATGGTATCTTGATTTTGACAATTTTGTATCCTTCTTATTAATTATTGCTGTCATTATGAGTATTAAAAGAACAGGAGAGATGAAATTAACAGTTTACCACCAAGGTGTAGGGAGTATAAGAGGCTGACAACATACCAAAACATTATCACAAGAAGAAAGAATGGAAAATTAAGAGGTTGTATCGGGCATTTGCTAGCCCAAGAGCAAGTGGTAGTTGAATCAGCCAGCACACACAAATCTCCCACACCTTATTCCAAAAAACACAAACCAATGCCAAAATTAAATTATTCATTATCATTGCTTTCTTTTTAAGGCCAGCAACTCATGATCTGTGTACATAGCATTTTTCTCACCTTCAGAATACGTGCTTCTTCACACAATATCCAAGGTTACTTTACAAGTATTATGTGAACGGAGTTACATCCTGAAAAATTAACACGGTGGTGATGGTAACTCATACCTCCACCTGTACCTGTAATCAACACAACAGAATTAAAGACTCATGGGACTTTTTGAACTGAGACAGGAGTGAACAACATGCTCATCAGAATTAAATTTTGATTCATACTCTCTCTGTTCTGAAGTAACTCAAAAGAACTTCAAAAACTCAAAATTTAACAGTAAAAATGAAAAATTATATGCAGAAATTGGAAAGATAAGAATTAGGGCCAATAAAAATAAGATGGAGACAAAAAGAAGCATAAACAGAATGAATGATAATGTAAATATTGAGAAATATTCAAAAGAGCATATGGACAGTGGTAAGGTTAGATTACAAATTATCCCTATTTACAGGTGTGTGTGTCTGTCTAAAGGAAATGGTAAATTATTATTAAAATCTATGAAGTTAGTTACACATTTTTATTCTTAATAAAGATGTTAACTCCTTTGAATATAGTTATGCCCTCTTATCTTCTGAATAATAATGGTTCAGACATAATAAAGCCAATGTTTAAAACTTGTTTCTAATAGTAAATTTTCTTAACACATTGACAAATGTCAAAAGGTGTCTTTTGCTAAGATACAAAAATACGACTAATGTAGGGTCAAATATCTAACATGTAGACAGAATAAGAATTTTTTACATAGTTCATTTCCAGTTCCTCTTGTGTTTTCTTTGTGAAAGTTTTACCTTTGTATTTCTTGTTTTTACTGTAATATACTTATATCCTTAAAGTGGCTAGTCTTAAATCAATGATATTTTAATGATTATATAAAAATAAACCAGCACTTGAATATATTTCATCAAAAATAGCATTTAGCATGAGATATGCGTTTACTTCATAAATGCTTTAAAAGAAACTATATATGGAGCAAAGTATATAAAAATTATAATACAGACAAAGTTTAACATGCTGAAATACAAATCTGCATTAACTTAGTTTTGTTTCAAAAAAGAAAGACTTACATTTTTAGAGAAGCTTAATCTGGAAACATATCTAAGTATCCATTCAAATGAGTTTTGTTATATCTTTACAGTACACTGTTATAGTGTCATCTATGAGACATTGTATGGGGATTATGAGTGACAGTTCTAGAGGGAGATAACATGAACTGAAATGTGGGGTTTGCTACTTACTAGATATGTGGCCTCAGTCTCTTTGTCCTAAAATGAGAGAAAATATTAAGTACTCACTGTCACAGATGGTGGTAGAGATAGTAATACTAGTAAAGTTAGTAATAAAATATCAGGTTGTTTCAACTTCAAAATTTTTCAAAAATTTTTAATCTGTAGGGATTTACATTACACATTAATTGAAAAAAACTGTGTGTGTAGGTGAACCCACATCATTTTTATTACATTTGCTTCTTGGTTATTGTTTTTCTCATTCCATTTTTTAAAAATTTATTTTATTGTTTGTGATGGAGACAGAGAGAGAAAGAGAGAGATAGGAAGATGAGAGAGGGCCCAGAGCAGTCTCCATAGCTGTACATCATCAGTTTTCAACATGGTTTCATTTCACACAGGTGGGCGGGGGCCAGTGAAGGGCAGGAACTGGGCTGGGGTCCTCCCGCATGGGAGGCACACCCTCTCAAGCCAGGGGCCCAACCAGGGGTCTCCCACATGGGAAGCACACCCCAGTTCAGCATATGGGTTCACATGGGCAGGGCTGAGATTCAATTCTTGGTCTCCAGGGCCACAAAGAGAGCACTTTACCTGCTGAGCCATCCCAGCTTTCCCTATCTTTTCTTGAATATATATGTTGGACTCCACGTAGATTGGCATAGAAAAATACTAAATAAGATCATCCTCCCTCCATATTTCACATTAATTATTCAAAATGTCTAGGTTATTTTAACTGTGTTGTATATTTATTTCATTTTCTTAAATGCCAGTGAGAGACATAGAGGAGGGGGAAAAAAAGCACTTCTACTTTTCCATTTTTAAAATCAGTGTTAAACTGGTAAAAGAATCCTATATTGTAAACAGAGCAGCCAATGCAAGAATTTAACCTTCTATTTATTGTTTCTACAAAGCTCATTTTACTACTAGAAACAAATTGTTAGCCATGAGAAGATTAGTCTACCTGTTGAATATGTGATCATTGTTTCTTTTTACTATCACATTTTAAATTTCTAAATATTAGAAACATTAAAAATTATACAAAGATACAAAAAAATTACATGAAGATAAATTGAGAGGAGAAGTTGTCCACTGTCTTTTAGGGCTGCATGTAAGAAATGGCTTTTCATTTTTAATAATTTTCTTCTTGTTTAAGTGACAGTTCCTTGGGATTGATGGCTTTCACTGCTAAAGGAGAAAAGTCCCCTTGTTACATTGGGATGGAGAGACTATTTCACATACCGTATTTTCCGGCGTATAAGACGACCAGGCGTATAAGACGACCCCCTAATTTTACAGTTAAAACATAGGTTTAGGCCTATATTCGCTGTATAAGACTACAGCCTCGGAAGTGGGGGGTCATCTTATACAGCGAATATAGGCCTAAACCTATGTTTTAACTGTAAAATTAGGGGGTCGTCTTATACGCCCTGTCGTCTTATACGCCGGAAAATACGGGTGATTTAGGTAGTGTCTACGTTTGCAGCTGCTGAAAGTGTCAGGAGGGGGCCGTCTGTGTTTTTAAAGAGGACATAGAGGTAAGAATCTTTCTTTTGTAGAAGTCTGCATATTATTTCCTTTTCCCTACCCACTCCAACTTACAACTTCAGTTCAGTCCATGACAGAAAATGTACCTATAGCCGCACATAGTCTAGATTAAACAGATTTATTCAACTGCACTGTACATTTTACTATCTGCTGTACAAAAGTATTTATATTCTATTGCAGAAAAACGCTCATAGTTGTTTTTAAAAGCTTTGAATCATGAAGTTTTGAAACATTTAGATTATGTAGATTTTTAAAAAAATAGAAATTTAATGAAATAAAATCCTAAAACCCATCCTTTCTTCTCATGAGTAAATGTTTTCCAAGATTCTAAACAATTTTTAAGCATAATGATGTTAACATAACTACGTTTTAGGTGGAGCAGCACCTGCTAAACTTTTCAAGGAGGGAAGGAAAGAACTCACAGTGATTTGGGATCACGAAGTAGCAAAAGATGAATGCTAATAAAATATTGCCTGCTTAAGATCAAATGGAAAAATTGATTCATACACTCAGACATATATACCAAATGAAAAATTCATATAAAATCCAGTTCATTATTTCAGAAAATGATAGTAAAAGCAGATATCATATGTCTTCAGATATGTATTTTTATACATAAAATAGTTGGAATTAATGATCTAAAGCTATAAATATGATTCTTAAAATAGTTCTACATTTCTATTCCATTTCACTTTAGTTCATCAAATGATGTATTTAGCAAACCATCTTTGACATAAGGAAATTATTAATCATATCCAAAGGTACAGATATAGGTTAATAAAGCATACATGCATGCATATACACACACACATACTCACACAATCTGACTTGCCTCCTCTTGTAACACATAGCTGCAACAAAAATTGAAAAGGATGCCCAAACTTGTAATGAACACTCTATAGAAACAAGCTCTTCAGAATTCATATATGGTACCTTAATTCAAATTCACTACAAGTTAAGGAAAATGCTTCACAGTGGAGTATAATGGAAAATTAATGGTATCAAGGGCTTTTTAAATACAGAAAAATATTTTTAGATAAGAAGATAAAGCTATACTTAAATGAAGCATACTACATATCTTTTCTCTGGGAGTAAGGGAAATCCTAGGACTATTGTACTTTCATCATTTCATATTTAGCTGCACTCCCTTTTCTTTCCATTTTTTTCTTATATTTATTATTTCTTTACTTATTTATTTTGTTATGTTTTGTTTTGTTTTGTTTTCACCCAGCACACTTATAGATGCTAGGGGTGTAGCAATGCCTACCCGCAGGAAATGTTTATTGTGTTGCCCAATAACCAAAATTTAAGGCATAAACCCATAGTCACATAAGGTACTTTTATTTTAACAGTATATTTTTTCTGTAATAGAGAGCGCAAGTGATGTTATAAGTGTGTTACTAAAGTTTCTATAATTTTTCTTTAATATGGGAAATGAGGTTGGCCCTTCTCCTAACAAACCCGACAGAGTTTTACTTTAGAAAAACACCATTATCTGTACACATACTTTGGGTAATAATAAGCACAGTGCATAGGTGATGAGTGGTAATTATAAATGGCCATTAGCATACACACTTCTCTGAGCATTTGCTGAAAGTCACCTGGAAATGTAAAATAAAGATAAATATTTTTAATCTGGCTGGGAAAAAATAAAATCATATAGAGCAGGGGTCTCTAACTCCCCGTGAGGAGCCAGACCACACAGCAGGAGGCACACAGTGGGCAAGCAAAGCTTCATCTGTCTTTACAGCCGCTCCCCATCACTCACATGACCACCTGAGCTCCACCTCCTGTCAGATCAGTGGCCGCCTTAGATTCGTTGTATAATTATTTCATTATATTATTACAATGTACTATAATATATATAAAGTGCACAATAAATGTAACACTTTTGAATTATCCAGAAACCATCCCCGCTGCCCCCCTGGTTGTGGAAAAATTGCTTTTCATGAAACTGGTCCCTGGTGCTCAAAAGATTAGGGACCACTGATATATAAGGTTAAAAACTGTCACAAAATCATATAGAAAAAAAAGCAGCCTAGATCTGAGTTTCTTTGTAAGACCTCTAAACTACCTGCATATAAATCACATGTTTTTCTAGTTAAAATGGGGTTTCCTAGCCTGCTTTAATTTACTAAGTTGACGTTTCTAATGAGAGTGTTGATAGGTTTAAGTACTGAGAACCATTTAGCTCAGTTCCGAGATTGTAACTGCATTGGGAGCCCTCATTGTGGTAACTACTTGTGTAGCAGTTCTTTGAGGACTCACTGAAACTCTCCCATGTTCGATGACCTCAATGGACACATTGGGTCTCCAGGAAGTTCCTTCACTTTCAGTAATTAATGTCAAGGCTGAATTGGACTTGCTGCTCTGTATAGACAGGAAAGACCAGGCCTCTTGAGCCCTGATGCTCTGTAGGTTGAACCTTCTTTTAGTGACTCACATTCACCTCAAAGTCTCCTTTTCTCTCTTGCGCCAGGGGGGACCCATCTGTTAGTCCTCAGCATTGCTTTTCTGCATGGATTCTGGATTAAAATTTCTCCCCTCTGGTCATTGTATCAGTGTAATGACTATTTTAAAAGAAACCTTCATCAACATAACCACAATACAATTACCATTCTCAGAAATATACTATTTATACAATACTATGATCTAACACGTAGTCTGTATTCACATTTATCCCACTATTCCAATAATGAAATTTGTAGGAATGAATGCCTTATTATTTGATCCATATTGCAAGCAACGATGACATATTATTTTTATATATCATGTCTCTTTATTCTCCTTGAATATAGACTGGTTGCTCAACCTCTTTTTTTTTTTCTTTTTCTTTTCTTTTATGATACTGACATTTTTGCAAAGTCTAGGATAATTGTTTTGTGAAACAACATGACTGAATTGGTCATGTGAAGTGCAACTTGTCAAGAGTTGTTCAATTTTTTTCATCAGTGTCCTGGGTAGTACAAGTGTGTTTGAATAAAGAAAAACTGAGCAGGAGTCCTAGACAGTTAGATTTAAGCAGGACTGTGATTTACCAACTAAGTATTGTTGGGGTAAAAAGGAAATCTGAAGGTTGCGTGATGGTAAGGACTTCATAACAACCAACTATGGAGTCTAAACTGGTAAGTAGGAAAATGAGAGCTCCCTGGGAGCTGTGAATGATGGTAAACTGCTAAAAGTAGTTAGTTACCTCGCATTCTTTAGGAAATGAAAGAATTTACGAATTTAACATCAATTTCTTTTGCACTTAGAGAATTCCAAAATCTTTCTAGTAAATTGACATTTTCATAGATATCTTCTACATCAATTTATCTATCTATACAAATACATACACACACACACACACACACACATATATATATATATATTTCATGCCATTTAAATGAGGTTTGAGATGGGATTGTATTTGTATTTATTGGATAACTGTAGTGGATACACATTAGTAATAGTACTATTATCACTTATTATTGCTGGATAAATGTAGCTGATCATTCTAACCATTAAACATTTAGAGGATTGCGCCTTTGATAGTTTCATTTTGAAAATATATGTGGGACTTATTTTAATAGGTTAAGAAAAATTCAGCTCTCTAAAAGAAAACTACAAAGAATATTAGCCAGATTGGTTAGAATATTTATAACATCACAGGTAAGCCTACATAGAAAACTAAGTGTAGAGGATCTATTCTCTAGTATTTTGGCTATATATTCCCCCTGAAACATTCCCCACCCCCCTTTTTTTAATGGTACTTGTTTTAACATTAATCCTGGTCAGGCAGCTAACATTCAAATGTCTGTGAAAAAGTTAACAGTGGTTAGGGTTCTGCTAGTCAAGTAGGCATTATTGAAATATCAATCAATGCCCAATAGGGTAATTTCTTTAGTTGATCAACCTCTTTAAGATATTTGCATGGAAGATATATTATATATTCCCATATGACTAACTGTTTAGAGCATATAATACTGATTTTCACACCAGTTGTCAGTAGCTAACTCTCCCACAACCTGAGTTTTAGGAAGCATCAAGAAGTGTTCTGAGTTTAGTTGCTATTATCCATGACATTTCCAGAAATAATGTATCAAAAAGTTTTATGAGGCTATTAGTTATGATTTTATAATTGCTGAGACAGAGCTAGAGAGGTGCTAACAAGCACAGTTGAAGACAATCATCAAATTTTTTGCAAACTGACTTTATCTCTACCACTGGACTTTATCCTTGCCAGTTGAAATCCCATAGATATTTCCTCAGGCAACAGAAACTCAAGTATGTGCTGAAACAGGCCTCTTCTACCATGAATAGTCAGGGCCACGTGGAAGATGCAACAATTAGGTGATCTTCTTTAACCTGGCTTGCATGTTTATGCATGTTATTTCAGCAAATTAAAAAAAAAAAAAAAAGACTTTTTTCTTTGTTTGTTTTTCTTTTTTTTTCTGGACAATACTATATCTGATTTACTGCACAGTTCGCCCCTGGCATTCATAGCAGTAACCCCACACTGAATGTCTGTATAACATGATTTCTCAAGTGCATCAACATGAAAAGCCAGGGAAGCTGGGATGGCTCAGTGGGCTGAGTGCTTACCTTGCAGCCCCCGGGGTCCAAGAATCAAGTCCCAACCTGGGTCCGAGTGGACGCATATGCTGAACAGGGGTGTTCTTTCCGTGTTGGAGTCCCCTGGCTTGCAAGGGCATACTTCCCAGGTGGGAGGCCTTGGCCCAGTTCTCGCCCTGCATGGCCCCAATCTCACCTGTGTGGAATGAAACTACGTTGGGAAAAAAAAAAATGACCTACAATTATGGAGACTACTCTGGGTCCGCCTCTCTCTCTCTCTCTCTCTCTCTCTCTCTCTCTCTCTCTCTCTCTCTCTCTCTGTCAAAACAATGAAATAAATAAATAAATAAAAGTTGAAGAGCCAGCTAGGCCAAATGCTTGCTATGTGCAGAAATGAGATGACTGGAAGGAATGGCAGCCTTCTCAAACATCCTTCACCTGTTGTAGGTGACAAGGGAGTTCAGAAGCCTTGATAAATGTTCATTTAAAATAGAGGCTTTGGAAATTCTGACGTCATTATACAACAGTCTATTTCCAATAAATTAATCTCCAGCTGTTCCACCACTTTCTTAAAAGGGTATAAAAATGGCCTTGGCTTTGAAGGTTCTCCAGGCTTCCTTTTACTTCACTGCAGTCTCGCCTGGAACAAGAGATGGGTGAGGAAGAGAGGATCAAAAATGTGGAAGTGTCTCATACACATGGCTTTTAAGTTGAAGACTGATATATTGCAAAGCCAAGAATCGAGTTGAGGTTTTACAAAACTGAATATTATGGACTTTGGTCACTTTTCAAAATGTATAAATTGCATCTCAAGGCACTCTCTGTTTTTATGAAATGGAGTGTGATGGTTGTAGAAATTCATCATTAAAAAACCTCTCTTAGAGGTATAATCAAAATAAAAGTGAAGTGATAGAAGTGAAGAATGATGGCTGCACTGAAGATTTCATTTAAAAAGTGTAGCTTCTGCAAACACGAGGATGGGATCTATAGAAGACAGATGGGAGGTGAAATGGAACAAAATGAGGGTATCACCAGAAAGCTTTGGACAATGTTAATCACTTTGTAAGAGTAGGGTTATTCTCAAATATCGCTACACTAAAAAAAAAAAAGTAATAGTACAGCTAAACTACTGATTTGAATTTTTATTTTGTAAGTGAATAAAGTTAGGCAAAAAAGTTAATTGTCTGTATATTAAGACTGAAGAACAAAAGAACAAAATCATACCTTATAATTGGTGAAACATGACATATTTAAACTTGATCAGTATAAAATTATGGGCAGAAGAGACAGCCTAGTGCAGGAGCAGGTTTTCCTGAGCAGCAGCACCCTGGATGCACTGACTCATAATGTAAAATAATCTATCCTGCTTGTAAGGCAAAACATGACAGATGGTCAGTCCCCGACTTACTACGGTGGTTTGACTTGTGATTTTTCGTCTTTTGGTGCAAAAGTGACGTGTGTTCCGTAGAAATGGCACTCTGAATTGTGATCTTTTCCCAAGCAGTTCAAGGCACTGCGGTGACGCTGGGCAGAGGCAGCGAGCCCCAGCTCCCGGCCAGCCACGTGACTGCAAGGGTGATGTTCATACTCTCCAGTGGACTGTGTCACCAGTGTTTTTTTGGACTGTGTTTGAGCATGTTTAAGGGAGGGTAAGCCAAGCTATGATGTTCAATAGGTTAGGGATATTAAGTACATTTTTGACCTAAGGTATTTTCAATTTACAATGGGTTTACGGGGACTTACTTCCATCCTAAGTCCAGGAGAATCTGCATATGATTAAATGTTAAAAATAATCTGTTCTCTTAAAAATTCTGTCATACCATGAGTTATACCTTACCATTAAAATCTCAAAATTTTAATTTTTATTATTGAGATCTCTTTGTATCTCATTGTGTCCTTCAGTGCACAACAATTCTATGTATGTCAAACAAAGAGAATGTCTTTATCTTTGTCACTACCATGAGAAAAATCCGCCTCCAATTTGTTTATAATGAGAGTGAAATGGGGACATTCTATATCATTCTCTGTACTTCAAACACAAATATCAGTTGGAGTTCAGATATTATTCGATAAAAGATTTTCCTAATTAAATGTAAATTGCTGTGGTAGAATTAGAATAGTATTTTTACTTATTTTCCCATTAAATATTAAGACTCCTTCCTGTGATATCTTTCTAAGTATAGGCTCTCATAGCCTATTGTCATGGTATTGCTTAGTCAGCCTTCCAGCTGATGATCCATATACATTCCATCTAAATGTAGAATGTAGACTGCCACTATTAATGATCGAAGTGACATATTAACACAAAGATTAAAAATACATTGGAGATACAAGGATGGTTTAGCGGGTTAAACATTCACTTTGCAACCCCAAGGTCCAAGGATCAAATCTTGGTCCCGGCACTTGCAGACCCATATACGAACTGAGGGAACTAGATAGGGACATAAAAGCTCTCTGTTTGTTTTTATTGTTAAATTTATTAGGATTACATTGGTAAAAGCTCTCTGTTTTTAATGGGAATGTGATTCCATGGTCATCACACGCTGTTGCAGCATAAGGGACCTTGAGTTAAATCCATTTCTTGGGCTCTCATACCCACATATCAACATAGCATGATAAGTTATGTCAGATATTTGAAAAAGAAGGTCTGAGTTAAATTTATCTTTCATTGGTTATAAAGGAATTACATGTACTGGGAATTTTTACTAATTACCATGATAATTTGCTGTTTGTTGTTGTTGTTGTTGTTATAATATGTTAAATTTTTTCCCATTAATATATATTTTAGCCAAAATAATCAAGTCCTAAATGATCAACTTAAATATACTTATGTTGGTTCAAAATCTCAAAAACCTGAAAAATAATGTGCTGCAAAGAAAGAAACATTATTAGCAAAACAGTACTTTTCTTTTTTCTAGAGTTTATCAAACTGTTATAAGTTCCACTTAATTTTTATTAATTAAATTTTACGTAATATTTCATATCATAATGTTAAGTAATGTTTCATCACTTTATGAGAAGTCTCTAATTGAATAGAATGCATTCCTATACTTGCGTTGAGATATATATTGATTGACTCTGTGCATCAAGGTTTTACCATAATAATTATATTATAACCTATACTTCTTATTACAACATATTAAATTAGCATGCTAATATAACACATCTAGTGTTAAATAAAACATATAAAGAAAAATGTATGTTTTATATTATTTTTCTAAATAGAAACAGCTATCTCAGAACAAAATCCTTTTACTATAATATTGAAGTATACAAATAAATCACATCAAAGCGAAGAGATTTTCATCTTTTCTATCTATAGGACAAGAGCTCCTGGCAAGAGTTTCATGGGCTGCTTGATTATATACTCACCTTGAACTGATCACAGAGGTGGAGATGGGTACAATGGTGTTGGCACCTTGATTGAATGTTTCACTAAAAGATTGACCTACTAAATGAAGGGCATAAAGTTAGGCAACAAATAAAGGATAACATTATATCTGCATGGAAATGAGAAGGAAATGTTTTGGGTAGCCGATCAATGGCCACGGTATTCAGTCAACTGACTCAACCTCCTTGTCTCCGAGATGATGATCTGTCTATACACTGTTCACCAAGAACGCATACTGTCAACCACCATCATTAATGACTGAAATAGTGTATTGCCATGAAGAATAAGTACTACATTACAGATAATAATAAGAAACATATCATTGAGCCAAAGTACTGCTGCTTCAGATAAGCACAGTAAATGTATATTCATGCTGTAATTGTTCTCTTTAATAATTGGGAAGAACTCAAAATGAATGTAGAGGTGGGACCAGAGAGGGATGGCAGTAAAGAACAATACCCAGGGTATGATTGGAATAGAACTAATTGTTCCAAAGAAGTTAAGATTAAGAATTTCATGACTATATGAGTGTAAATGAGTATATAGGTACATATTTTATGATAGCATAGCAACTTAATTTTAACTTTAGTAAGAATAATTTAAATAAAACAATAAAAGTTAGATTTTCTCAGTTAATTAAAGTGCTTTTTGAATCATCAGGTTGCACTGCACTTTATAATCCTTAGAGGACAAAACATTTACTTGATATAGAATCTTTTACTCATAAAGCTGTGGACAAAGCTAATATTCTGGCTTCAGAAAAGGAGAGTACGAAGATAGCCTATCAATTTGGATGAGTAATTCATCTGCCTCAATTAGTTCAATGATTCTTTTTCTCCATAGTCAATAGAGGGCAGCATACATTTGAGACCAAAATACTTCTTTTCATGTCAAATCATATTGCACATAAAGTGGGTAATGCACATTAAATGATATATTTCTATGGCTTTAGTTTTAAGAATACTTTTGCTTTATCTAACCTTACATTTTATAGTCACAATGTTGCCATGACTAACAAATGGTCCTATTTTATTGCCATAATCATCAAGACTATACCATATGCTTTCTAATGGATGAACATAAAAAATATAAAATAAAACGAATCATTTAAATTAGTTCAGGGATTCTGTTCTTGGCATGGTATTAACGTTCGTGAATTTTTGCAGCCATTTCAACTCACAATGCACCAGTTTTTATAGAGTTAATCCTCAACCTAGCCTATATTTTCTTGACCTTGAACACTAATCAACATTTTATCGTTTTGGAATAGTTCTTATTCATAATTATCATACTCTTTTACGGTCTATTATAATAATATATTACACAATTATTTTATAGGATAATATTTAAAATCCTCTGAATTTTTAAAAGGTCTTTGAACAAAATGTGAATAAGTCTAACAAGGTAAAAGAAATGACCTAGTTACATTTAGTTAAAGAGCTGTTTGTCTCAACAAAAGGAATACATGAGTCACCAAAATTCTTCAACAAGTTGGAAGACTCTTCTCTCTAGGCCACAAATGGCTGTCCTCTATTTTCAGGCTGATAAGAGGAATCAGCATCTGTGTTTCTAAAAGGAAACCACTTCCTTTTACCTCTATCCTAATGATGAATGCACCCGTATAACACGTATTAAACTTTCTTTTGTTTTTAATATAAAATTCATTTCAAAACAAATGCCAAAGCCTCATAACTATACTTAGCTATTTTCTGTTACCAGTACATACGGCCACTAATATTGAATTCCAATGATCCCTATAAAATGAGCATAAATCTTAAATGTTAGGCAAGAGTCTTTCCAGCTTCAAGGCTTTGTTTTAGGATAGTGAATAAAGTAGATTTGAAGTCATCTCTGGAGAAAACGGAGCCGTAAAGGAATTAATCATGTTTGTGGCAAGCAGAAATGCAAAGCCTTTAAAATTATTTGAAGACATATCTAAATGAGCATAAAGATGAAATAGATAGAGGTGCATAAAATATTCCAGGGATTTTTTACTATTATGTTCATTAGAGTTCCAGCTTAATACATGCTTTATTGCCCAGAAATTCGTTTCATTTGCATTTTAACTGAGTTTTAGTTATGTTAATCCTTTTTCTTTCCTCGCTAAGAAACTATTCAGCAACTACAGCAAAATACTGAAAGAAGAGAAAGACATTGAAATAGCCTACTTATACCAAAACTTAAATTTGTCATCATTTACTAAAGTAAAGAAATGTCTATACCAAGTTCAGTAGGTCACGTTATTTTAACACCAAAGAGTGTCTTGGGTATTGTAGAGTAAGCTGTATTAGATGACAAGCAATTCTATTCATTTATGCTAAAGATTTAATATCAAGAGAGTCAGTAACAATCAACATCTCTTTTTGACAGGAGTGAAAATGATAAAGCAATCACATTTAGAAACATGCAATTAATTTCACAATAAACTCCAATATGTAATACTATTCATCATTTAAACAGTTGTGTGAATACAAGAGCAGTTTAAGTTATATTTTGAGAGTATAAACATTAGGTTGGCCTCATGAAGAAAAAAAAGCTTTTCCTAAAAAATAAAAAGTAAATTCATTTTCTAAATTCTAATGATTGTAAGGTGCACATGGCAATAAAATAGTTTTGTCCACGTGATAATGTATTAAAAAATAAAGTGATGATTTTTAGCACCTTAGTTAAATGGCCATTCAAGGCATATAGACGTATGAGCAAATCACAAAGATTACCAGGTGAGAAAAAGGAAACTTTCTTCATTATTTATTTTTAAATATTTAACATTACATATTTATAAGATAAAATACAGTATTTTGAACACAACCATCCCATATCTATTGAGAACCATTTTTAAGTTTCCTTGAAATAATTTTTTTTCTTTTAAAGTATGTACTATTTGTCAAGGAAATCAGAAGATTTGTTTTCTCCCTACCTAACATCTGATTGATAAATTACCCTGCTTCTTCAGTTTCCTTACCTGACCTTACACTGTCATTTCAAGCAGTATAGAAGAATAAAATATATAAGAATGTGCCAGAAAATATGTGACACAATTACTTCAGGATCAAAAATGACTTAGCAAAACGCAAATATAATGAAACATATTAATATAAAATTTTACTAAATGAAAAGAATCACTATAATAATAATATTTGTTGTACAAAATTTTTCAAGGTGATCAAAATTTTAGAAAAAGATATCAAAGGATATCAATATTTTGTGATATGTAGAAATTATGTGAATTCAAATTGCAATGTCCATAAATGAAGTTTTATTGGGACAATCACAAGAAAAGAACAATGAAAAAAGAAACTAGGGCATCATTCATTGTTTTATGACACACTTTTAGTAGCAAAACTTGATTACAATTAATTTAAAAAGTAAGCTTTTCTTAGAAATAGAAATATTTCTAAATTAATATTTAATAATTTTTGAAAAGTAAAATCTTTAATCAGTTTTAAATCCTAAAAACATTATTAAACCTAAAATGTTCTATACAATAGTTTAACAAAACTAAAATTATGTGCTTTTTACTAATGAAACAATATTCACCTTAATGTTATAGTTACAGTATGCAAAAACGAGAGACGTAAAAACTAAAAATATACATGACAGATTTTTCACCCTGAAAATTCTTATAGAATATAAAAAAAGAAAACCTTGCAAATTCCTGGTATTAGACACTACAAAGGTAATTCAATTTAAGAAGAATAAAAGTTATATGTCCCTTGATGAGTTTTAAAGAGTTAAATATTTTCTATTTCATATTCAGAGAATGACTGACTAGTGAGGCTGATCAGGAAAGCAGAAATCTGGCTAGGCACCTTTACATTTGTCCTCATGGAGTCTATAGTTAATGCCTGAAACCGCAGACTGCAGAGTTGCTTATTTTTAGCAGCTTTAGTTTGGGTAGTGGGACGAGGAGAGGAAAATATGCTACAGAGAGAAATGAGCGTTGCCTTCAACTGGTTCTCAACTTTGTTCATAGCCATCTCTTTATATATGCCCAGTTCTATCCCCTTTCTATGCAATACATTGGTTAGGAATATGGGTTCTGTCTTGACATATAGATAATAGTTAGTACAATCATACGTAATCTTATAATTTTTCTTATAGAGATAATTTAATTTCCCTAAATTTAGTCACTAAGAATGTAATGAATATTTCAATCAGAGAATAGTCCTGTCTCTAGAAGCATTGGCTTAAAAATTTATTATAGCACAACATAAAATATAAAAAAATGATAGTAAAAATAATAGTCATGTAGACAGAATTAATATCATTATTAACAAGCTTCATCTAGGAAATCATCTCAGATATCTGCCCAATAGATGTTACAGATATTTCTAGTCCTTAATTTTCTGTGCCCCTGAGCCACCCACATTTTCCAGCCCCCTTGTAGTGAGTGGAGCACTTGCCCAGTGTTAACCAATGGGCTGTAAGCAAAAGATTAGTGTAATTTTTAGGATGAAGTATTTAAGAAAAAGATTCACACTTAGATTCCTGTGGTATCCAAGAGTCTGTGTTTGAGATGAAGTAGCAACACAGTAAAAGCACCTGAATTACTGAGGTACCGCATGAAAGATAGACACCTGCAAAATTTACCAAACTAAGTCTGCATTTGGTGTGAGTAAGAAATACAATTCTGCTAAATGGAGCCACTGATACTTGCTTTTGCAATACTCGTATGGCCTGGTCCCTCTTGACTAATATTCAATGGGCCAATACCAGGAGATTTATTGTAGTCTGACAATTGGTTTTGTACGCTCTTTGGCCCTCAATTTGTTGAGATTTAATGTATCGCAACAAATATTAATTTTGTTACTGAAAGTATATTGTGTAAAGCTTAGGCACCACAAAGGCTGCTCTTTATAAAGGACAGTGTTTATGATGGAACATCCAGAACAAATTATGGTCATGACACAAACTTGTTTTCTGGTCTGTAGCCATCCCAGTACTTACTGAGCTATAATATATTTCACAACCTTCAATAGAACATCCTTCTTTATTCTTATATGTATTAGGATGGTTTTGGATCATTAATCATGAAAGGTTTTTATAATAGCAGCAGACTGAGATGATGATTTTAGTGATCCGTAGTACCAAAACACCATGGAATGTTCACTAGATAAACTAGAATCTAAAGGATCTGTCTGCTGCAGGTTTTGTATCTATCAATCTCCTCTCGTATTAGTTGCTCTGCTCTTGAAATATTGTCATCCATTACTGGTAGCACAACTGCCTTCATAGGCAGGAGCATTTCTATTCCTGGTACTCATTGTTCAGTTTCTAAAGCACAGGGCCCCTGATTTTTAGCTATTAGAGCAAAAACACACAAATCTGACTTGACAGTAACAAGTATGCTTCTGGCAAGGCTATTTGCTCTCTGAAAAATCAATGAGTCTGAGAAAGAATTTAGAAAGTGACTAAATTGTGAAAATATTTAGTGGTTAGAGCATTTCCAATTTTTTTTTGTGTGTGTGTACTATATACAGCGATTCTATGGAAGCAAAACTGTCATTAAACAAATGTGCCCCTTTTACAGGAAAGCAAAGAAGTTGGTCTGTAACATTACTGTTATGGTTTTATTTTTTTTGAAAAGTGATTTGAGAGGGATTGATTGATTTTTAGAAAATATTTCTCATCATTTTTGTATTCTCTATTATGGGAATAACAAAAACAATGAGGAAAAGACAGTCAGGGTGGGCGCTGACACTGGATGGATTCTGTGGCTCCTTAACCAGAGTTTCAATATGACACATGTTCACCTAAACTACTGAATGTTCTTTGCCTATCTTGCGTGGAAATTCTATCCATTGTTTCAAAACAAATTTGTATGATTCGAATAAATTCCACATTTTCTTATTCTCCCCATAAGAAAGAGAACAGGGAGGTGAGTGTCAGAGTTCTGTGGGTTTGCTATAACCTCAGTAGCATGGCTGAATGGAAACGGGAAGACTATTAAAACAAGACAGATATGAGGCTAATAGCACTAATCTATTCTTTAAGCAAGTCTTTATCTTAGGGGCCCAGTGAACATAAGACAACCAGTTGTCTTCGGATAGGGCAAACAAGGTATACTAAATTGGGAACTCTTGGGATTATGCATATGGTAGTGTGGCTCTTCCATAAACCATCCAACTTTTGGCTAACAGTGTGAGGGACATAATCTGGTTTAGAGTGAGTAGCGTAGCAAGGGTGGAACAAGGCATCAAGAAGGGTGGAATTAAGAAAATGGCTTTAATTTTCACATAAATTGAATGAGTTAGGAAATCAAGGACAATGTTGATTATATAAAACAGACATAGTGTTACTATAATAACAACATTAGCTATACTGATAGATCTTTGAAACTGTAAATTTAAATCCAGACATTCTACAAATGTAAGCAGAATCCTTGAAGAACCCCTCCAGACTGATTCAAGATCAGTGCTGGATAGGGGATATTAGGATAATTCAGCTATTGAGCACTTGGCTTGCAATTACAAGGTCCAATCACTGCCCCCAGCCTGTGCAATCCCATACGCTGACCTGGGGTAGCACAACTGTCAACCACCAAGATGGCTCCGAGGCTAAGGTTCTTGCCTCCTTTGTGAGAGGCCCTTGGTTCAGTTCCCACTCCATGAAGCCCCACATCAATCTGTGTGGAATGAAACCATGTCACAACTAATGATGAACAACTATGGAGACTGCTCTGGGCCCTCCCCGCTTCTCTCTCTCTTTCTCTCTCTCTCTTTTCAGAAAATAAAAAATAAAATAAAAGGAGTAGTGCTCTGTAGGTAGGTACTGATTGTGTAGAGAACATATCTTAAATCTTGAAAAAATTAATCAACCCATCAAGGGTTTTAAAAATCAAGGTTGTAAACACTGATGGGTAAAATAGGGCTACTATAGAGTTAAAACAATATCAGAACATACAGTAGCATGGAATTTCTAACTAAAAAGTACCAGAGAAGCTATTTTTTCTAATAGTAACATGGAATTAAGTTACTTTTCTTTAACTTCAAAACTGTGTCAGAAAACAAGATATATTTACAAAGGTAGGTTTGTTTCATTACTCAGTATTACTTGTATGTATTATTTGATTATTACATATATTTCTATTTATACCTGGCCTTATTTAAAATAGATTTAAGATGACATGCACAAACATGCTATGTGAAATAGCATATCCTAAATCTAGGAGTAAGAGAAGATGAGCAAATAAACATAAGAACAGTTTGCGCTAAAAAGATATTAAATAGACATCTTGGCAGATTCAGACACATCCAGTAGAAGAATAGATAATCTCTATGCTTTCTAGCAACTATCTCAAATATTTTTTTTCTTTTTATTCATACACTTCACTATGTTTATAACCTAAAAGTAAAATTATTTGCTTTGCAGTATTATATTCTTTTAGAGAAATTTTTCATAAGTGTCTTCAAGTGGACACGAATAATGAAAGAAACAATGTGCTCAAAAGATATGACAAGAAATAACATTAATGAAAATTAAATGTAAAGAGCCTTTTATTCTTAAAAAAAAATAGCATTAATCATGAAAAATAATTATATTCAAACAGAATTGATACGACCCAAACAAGTAGAATGCATTTAATGCTTTTCTACCCTCTGTTTTCTTCTAAGGGTCTGACATTTCTCAGGTATGAAATGGGTTGAATACGGCACATTTTCCTATAACTCTTGCTTGAACCCCAAATATTGGGTTTTCTCTCATTGGCATC
>PVKE010009140.1:23304-37915 GCA_004027555.1 Craseonycteris thonglongyai | reverse complement strand
GAACTGGGCCAGGGTCTTGCCCCAATGAGAACTGTACTGGGGGCACTCCCCAGTTCAGCATATGGGTCCGCAAGGGCTGGGGCCGGGATTCAATCCTCGGTCCCTGGGGCTGCAAAGTGAGCTCTTCACCCACTGAGCCATCCCGGCTTCCCCACCCAATGTTTTCTTAAATAAAGTATCTTTCTAAAATGCTTTCTCAACTTAGAAAATCTCAAAAATATCTCACACCACCCTTCTCTTGTGGTTCTTCAGAAGTGTGTGCTATCCTTGCAGCTTGTTTATGCACTACAGAATTTTAGGTCATGGGTTTCAAGGAGCTAACTTCTCTATTCCCACACTTGCTGGCTAACCAAGAGATTATCTACTTATTCTTTTTTCAAGGGAACAAAAGTCAACAATCTCTCTCTAGAAGAAATGAATAGCTATCTATGATTAAAAATGTAGAGCCAGGGTATATGGTTTTTTGGAGTAGAAAAAAGAGACTGATATCAAAAACTCAATAAGAAATGGTAAGTTAAATCTAAAAATATGTATAGTTATATAGTGTCCAGGCCACTAAATCTTTCAGCTTTGTCATTTCCAGAATGCTTAGGAGAACTTTTGTTTAAACTACATGATGGGACAGATACTCAGTGAATAGCTCTGTCCTTGGCTTTCCTGACATACTAAAGCAACTAAGAAAAAAACTAGAAAAGGATTTCTCAAGTCTCAGATACTAAAATAAAAAAAGCAAATGTCTATGCCTATCATTGATCTTGAGAAAGGGATATATTTGTTCTCGTATCCAAATTCCACAATATCATGGAAGAAAAAGGTTAGAGGGAACAGAAACAGAGAGAAACCTGTCTTTATTATACCTGGGATAAAAGGTCAAGTGCAGAATCACCTTGTTTTCCTTTCTTAAATTATATGAAATGCATTTTAGAATAGAGCCTCAGGAAAGAAAACATACATAATACATGTGAAATTCCTTATCAGCCAAATTCTCTCCCTATGGAAAAATACTAAAAAGAAACAGGTTAGATGATCTGGGGAGGTGCATTACCTCCCTAAGGTCAGCAGACAAGTAATATTTAGCACAAAGAAGCATTTTTTTTTTTTTTTGGTCAAAATGCCCCCAAATAGGAAAGTTTATTATTATTCTAGATGAGAAATCCTAGGGAATTACATAACATAGGACCACTATCATGGCAAATACCATAAGACAGGTATCAACAGAAGAGAAAGAGGTTTTATGTTTTTCTACTGCTTATAAATTAGTAAGATAATATCAAACCACCTTCAGTGTTGAGGTCTGCTTTCAATAGCCATATCAAATTTTTGACACCATCCCAGAAATCCAGTCTTACAGGCATTCTAAATTATAAACTTTAAAGATCAAGAGCTCAACCAGCTGACCAAGAGTTCCTGTTTCCAGGTCCAAGTATGATAAATATGAATGAATCTCCCTGCTTGGGTTTACTAGTGCCAGGAGAGAAGCTAAGGAGAAATGTACCTTCGATGGGTCCATGATGACTGTAGGCACAAAGTTGAGGAAGATGTGGTTGCAGTCAGTACGGACATTTGTATTGTTAAAAGCGACTTCCAACTCATCCATGGCTTCCAGGAGCAGCCGTTCCCCTTCATTTTGTAGATATTCAAAAGAAGCTTCCTATGCAGGAAATCACCATTAACGTTAATGTGTCTTAAAAGAGGCAATAAAAAAATGGCTATTATAATTGCTTAAGGAGCCTTATGTCATGAATCATAAGGATTCTGCTACAGATACTTTTTACCTTTCTCCCTAGTCAGTCCAATAACCACAGGCAACAGGGGCAGGCAAAGGTCAGATAAAAAGTTCTTCCTACAGCCCTTCCTCCTGCCTCATCTCTTAGTGTATTATTTCCTTCCAACAAGTGGAGACGCTGGGCATCTCCAGAGCTTTAACCCCAATAGGGTTAAATCTCACATACACCAAACAGAGTAGTTTAGAAAGGAAAAGTTGAAGAAAGGTTATGGCTATGGGATACAGCAATAACTAACATAGCAGGAAGCACCTTGCTATGTACAGAAACCACCCTGCCTCAAGACAGGTTTACAATGAGTTAGCCTATAACTTTTCTCCTTATCCTCTTTCATCACCTAACTCTTCCTGTGGTTTTTCTATTGGCATGTTTTTCCTTTTCTCAAGTGAGTGCTATCATTCCTCCATTACCACGAAAAATCAAATGAAAGAAAAAAAACCCTCTATTATATGCAATATTTACTTCTGCGAGAGAAATGACTCTGACTTTTGCTGGTTATTAGAGAATGAGATGAAAAAGAACAAGAGTCTGATTCAAACAATGAAAACCTGATTTTGAACCATGCCTGTTCCTCTGTCCTTTCCCTCAGGGATAATTTCCCATTAAAGTACAACACCCACCTTGGTGACCAGATCAGAATGTCTGATGATTGCACGGACAAAGAACCTGTAGTCTGTCACTTCTGTGCCCACTTCCACCTTGGCTGCCCCAAGATACAGGTGCATCTTGTGATTGGCACATGGAATGGCAGTGAGGTCAAAATTTCTCATCCTGTTCAGCTCTAACTGGAAAGCAAGGGCAGGCTCCAGGTGACGATAGATACGATCCTCCTCAAACTGAGGATGAGAATTGGAGGAAAAAAAGCTCACAAGAGGCAGTTACAAAATTATATCATGAATGTGTATGTAAAAGAGATGCTTAACAACAGAAACATAGGCTATGGTATACTAATGAACAAAAATGATACATACAAGGATAATCTTACATAAGATAATGTAAGCTATAGCTTACATAAGATTAGGCACTAAAGTACCCATTTACTTCCCAAGCTTTCATCGTTTATTCTTTCACAAGTGTGATATTCTCCATTAAAAATAAAGAAACAGTGGTAGGGGGGTAGGAGAGTGGAGGAGGGGAGTAGGGAGGGGGCATCAAATATATAGTGATGAAAAGAGAGCTGACTCTGGGTGGTGAGCACATAATACAATGTATAGACAATGTAATGTAGAGTTGTAGACCTGGAAACTATGTAATTGTTACTAACCAATGTCACCCCAATACATTTAACAATAAAAAAGACCAAATAAATAAATAAATAAATAAATAAACATTGTACATCTGGAACCTATGTAATCTTTACTAACCAATGTCACCCTAATAAATTTAACAATTAAAAAAAAAAAAAAATCAACTCCTTCAGAACTCCTGTAGTATTTAATACCTTTATAATTCACTTTTTACAATTAACTACAAACTGCTTCACATTAACAACTATTTCATTCACATGCCAGCATTTTGGGTTTCCTCAACTAGTCTAAAACACCCAGGGGCAAAATCCATGTCTTACACTCTTATCATTTCTGGCATAGTACAGAGAGAACACAATAAATACTTGGCAAATAAACACCATACAATGTTTAAAAACAGAGCTATTTGGCTTTGGAGCCTTCTATCTCCATACATATATAATTATTTTTATATCTTTTTAAAGAGATACATTAACATTTACTGTATATTTTGCTAAAACTAAACTGCTTTTCCAGAGTACATGTCAATTTGAGTGAATGGAGAGAGAATACTAAAAATATAAGTTGGTAAAAAGAAAAAACCAACATGATCTGAAATTTTGTATTCTAAAATTGAAAAACTAATGCACATAAATGAGATGAGTATAAATAATCTGTCTGTAGGGGATACGAATTCTCCTGCTAAGTATAATAGCCCTTTAATATCACGTCATTAGGATCATCCTAAAGCATAAGGATACTTTTGAAAGTTATTGCTTCCTTTGAGTAGGTCAATACATTTGTTTCCCATACTAAACTCTTTCAGAAGGGAGTTTTCTTTAGTTCTAATACACGTGTAAGGCAAAGAAAAATACAAGTTCAGTTGGAGGAAAAAAATGTCAAGAGCTTATGGCAATGATAATCCACTCTTGGGCTTTTAAGGAAAAAAAAAAAAAAAAGGGGGGAAGGAATCAATTCTTACCTTATCCCTTGCTCGAAACGTGAAAAATTTAGGAAATTCTCTCTGTGTTAAAAGAAGGGAAAAATCAGTCCTTCATAGCTATGGCTCTTTAGGGATAAACACATAGTACAGAAGCAGTCAAGCATCTATAAGACTGTTTCCTAGAAAACATGCTCCTTACCTAAGCTGAGCCTAAGAGAATATGAATGATCCTCTGGGTAACCATGATTTTTACCCCACTTCAAAATTTGAGAACCATCTTACTACTAACCTAACTTCAATTGCTATTCTCTACCAGGGGGAAAAAAAGTCAGTATTTTTTTCATCTCCCAAGTGAAAAAAAAAACAACCTTCATGGTGTTGCACTTGGCACAACCTGGCAAATAAAGTCTATATACCTTTATGCTGCAGCATTACAACAGTAGGTACTGGACTGATTTCCCAAGTTTCTCCTTAACAAACTTAAAATGTAAACTAGCCAGAAAGCATAGAATCCTCAAGCCATGTTTTTCCCACATTCACTCAAGTCAATCATTTCAAGGGTTTAAAAAGTAACATTTGAAGACAAAGAAAAGTACAAGACGTTACTTTGGTCACTATCACTATTATGTAGGAAAGAATGGGGTGGAACTAGTGAACATGGCCTCATTTGGTCTTACTGCTCTTTTGCAGGGCATTACAAAAGAAAGCAACCAATTTACTAGAACCTTATTAATTAACAAAGATGAATTCAATTAGCAGAGTCCATTAGTTTCTGAAATTTAACTTATTAACACCAAATACCCCTGCTTCTCGGATGGGAAACTCTACTGGCAGTGCTGGAATCAAGTCATTACTATTTGCCTCTATAGGAGGTTTCATTAGGCATCTTCTTCATTATGAGTGCAATATAATCAAACACTTGGTACAAGGCAGAGAGACCAGGACTAGCTGCCTAAATATCCCTCAGTGAGCTTCAGGAACCATGAAGGAAATATGAACTGAAATGAAAGCCTTCTAGATGGCAGGTGTTCTCATGTGTTGTCACCTAGAATGCTCTCAACAACCACAGGAGGTAGGTATCCCATTTTACAGCTGAATGCCACGACCCAGTGATGTGCCCAGCATCACAAAGCCAGAAGATGAACTTGGGTTTTTCTAATGCCAGAGCCCACGTATGCCGTTTTATCCCTACCCACTCTACCTCTCCACTGTAGGGAATTACCTTTCTATTCTTGTTACAATCCGAATTCCTTATTTAGAGAACTGTGATGAATCAAAAAACAGATACCGTATTTTCCGGCGTATAAGACGACCGGGCATATAAGACGACCCCCTAATTTTACAGTTAAAACATAGGTTTAGGCCTATATTCGCTGTATAAGACTATAGCCTCGGAAGTGTGGGGGTAGTCTTATACAGCAAATACAGGCCTAAACCTATGTTTTAACTGTAAAATTAGGGGGTCGTCTTATATGCCCGGTCATCTTATACGCCGGAAAATACGGTATTAAAATTCTAAAGAAAAAAGCAAACAATAAAACTCATGTTGAAAACTTGTGTTCTTGAATTTACTGAGAACTTCTTGAATACTTCCCACAGGTATTACCTTAACTACAGCTTGCACAGTTAATAAATATCCTTATATTTTCCTTGGGATTTTAACTGTAAAACTGCATTTAACAGACTTCGAAGAGCTTATTTAGCAAGCCCAGAAACCCCTTGTCCAGGCCTAGGTCTTTAAAAGCCCTCTGAAAGTGGATTTTACATAGCACTGATCTTTTACTGACGATATTTTCATTCTAAATAATTCTCTAATTCCCCTAAATAATAGTGAATAACATGGGAATGACTTCAAGGGTAAGCAGGAATATGTTCAGCTGCACTGTCAGGTTTTCAGGGCTTTATATAGTCTAGTCTTGGTTTTGTTCTTGAGCGGTATGGCTTTCAGAGCATTAGCTTAAAAAATAACACAAGTCAAAAGAAGAAAGGTAACAAAATCCTTCCATGAAATTTTCTCAAATAAAAGTCAAGGAAAGTGATAAAACAATCTTTTAAGCACACTTCTATTACGCCTTACCTATTAATTAATTAATTAATTAAAATATTTATTTCATAAACCATTTATTCAAGTGTGTACAATTGTAGGACCAAAATAATTTTCCTTCAAAAACATAATAGTAACAAAAAAAATTGCTTTCTTGATCACTGAACCAATTAAAAAGATTTGTAGTAACTGAAAGGCATGAAAAGCAAAGAATTTGAATGGAAATACCTTTCCTACAAATAATGAAAAAGACTGACTAATTCTTGGCAGACGTGGGAAAAGGCTACCAATTAGAAAAATGACTTTCATTAAGGTCAGCTAAAGAGAGGTGTTATGAGATGATATAAGCAAACTTTTTTAAACTTTTGAGTAAATTTTTAGCTTCACAGGAAAGTCCTCAATTTAAGCATGAAGTGCTCAGACCAGGAGATGGCAAAAACTTCTGTACAATGAGAAAGCAGGATAAATGAGCAATTCTTCAAGTCTGAGGACTTTCTAAGTCACCCCTGTTGGCACTCAAAAATCACAGAAACACAGAAAATGAGTTTTAGTAAATTTACTACAGCTTTAGTCAATTCCTTCATCCTACCTCATCCTCAAACTGCCAATTTTTCCACTAACAGCATTCATGCTTATTCCATCCCTAATGTAATTGCTTTCCAGGCATTCTACTAGTGTTATGGACAAATATCATAATTGAATGTACACAAAGAAAAACCCTCTTAGTGTTCTGGTACCAAAAAACAAAAGAATGCAACATTTCTCAGGAAGAAATTATACCCCTGCTGTGTTCTAATCAGCCAACCATCATCAAGACAATCAAAATAATTTGCCCAAATTAGCCAATCAAGACACCCTGCAAATCAGAGAATGTGAAAACCAGCAACAGAAAACATCATAGCTGATTATGATACTAATAATCGTGTTAAAAACCTAATGAGATGAAGAAATTGAAAGCTTGCTGGTGCAATTCTCTTTTACTTCAACATGCTGGGAACTAATTATATAGACTGTAATTAAAACAAAAATCCAAATCAAACCTTCTGAAAAACTAATAGCTGATCCACTAACAAACAGAACTACCTTTTTTTTTTCCACCTTTATTGA
This sequence comes from Craseonycteris thonglongyai, assembly GCA_004027555.1. NCBI lineage: Eukaryota > Metazoa > Chordata > Mammalia > Chiroptera > Craseonycteridae > Craseonycteris > Craseonycteris thonglongyai. The sequence goes on along the minus strand of PVKE010009140.1, from coordinate 30,811 downwards.
GATATTATTGACATATCAAAAATTTTTTTTCAAGAAATGAGCTACTAACCATGCTAACTGCTTCAATAGTGGGATCTTCCTTCAGGCCCATATAATCCAAAACATTTAATTTTAAAGTGAGAGATATTCACATAAAATCTGTAAAAGCACAACTATCTCCTAGGTGACTTATAGCAAAATTTTAAAAATCCCATAAAATCTTACAAACAAGAAACAAAAGAAAACTTAGATGTGAAACTCATGATGAATCTCATCACAGTTTTTGGACCTAATTTTTTGCTTAGGTGGTCAAAGGATAAGAGGAAATTCTGAAAATGGACATTTTAGTATCCTTAACAAAACTGGGCTGAAGAAAATACGAAAATCTTCAAAAAGTACAATACTTATATTCCAATTAACCAGCACCTTCTGCTGTACTTTTTGGAATCTAAAATGTGAGTGAAACTAAGAAACTTAATAGTACATGAAACTAGAGAATTGCAGCTTACTGTACATAGCTGCAGAAATTCAAAGCCTGTGCTTTTGCTTTCTTTCAAGGCTTCTTTTTTTTGACAGAGAGAGAGACAGAGAGAAGGGGGGAGGGCCCAGAGCAGTCTCCGTAGTTGACAGCATTAGTTTTCCATATACCGGTAGTTTCACTCCACAAGTGGGCGTAGGGCTGCGCAAGGGAAGGAACTGGGCCAGGAGCCTCCCATATGGGCCCCAGCAAGAACTGAACTGGGGGCACACCCTAGTTCAGCATATGGGACCGCATGGGCCAGGCCCAAGATTTGATCCTCGGGCTCCAGGGCTGCAAAGCAAGCGTTTAACCCGCTGAGCCATCCTAGCTTCCCCCATTTATTTTATTTTATTTTATTTTTTTAAGTGAAGTAGATATTTATAAGAACAGGTAGGCTTGTTTTATGTCCTCAAACTTTCTGTCTAAATATCAATATTAAGCAGTTATTGAGATTTCCAGTCAAGATGGCGAAGTAGCTATAAAGGATATTCTTTACAATTAAAAGTTTTTTAAAACATTTTTAACTTTCTATAGAAATGAATGAGATAATTTATCCTGCTATTTGTGGATTTTCAGCCCTGAATGTTAAAAGAATGTGCCTATTTTCTTTCATTGTGATCCATTTAGTAATCTGCTAAAAAATATTTTTATTTCAACTGCTGGAATATAAGCGGATCCATAGTGTCTTCCTAATACGAGTTCTTTTATGTATTTATTAATATTATGAGGTCTCAGAATTAATGTTGTTAGTATATAATTCTACCTTAGAATTTAATAAAATCTCAATCATCTGAACAGATATGATTTTGAGTTAGTAAAATCTGAATTACAAAATAGCATTAAATAATTGCAATTTATCATTTTTTCTATTGGAAACATGATTTAACAAGACAGTAATATTTGGATAACAGTGTATAAACTATGCAAATTATGTTTTTAAAATAAATATTTATCCCCACACAGGGAAAAAAGCAGTTATTCAAATCCCACGTTAGGTACTTGATTTAGTTAGATCATTATGGAGACAGACGGGACCCCTAGCCTCTGGTGAAGAGGAACGCTGGTGAAGATTGCTAGTCAGAAGCAGTCTCCACAGAAAGTCAAGACACGAAGTGAGCAGCAGGCATTTCAGTGGACAGCTCTCTAGGCACTGCAGAATTTAAACAATGAAGTTTTAAAAATGCTATTCACTGCCATCTGAATAAATAACAATACGCACACTCTCTAGGAACCTCTACTCTGTCTGGCCCTCATTTGCCTTGCTCTGGTTCTGAAGCAGTCTGAAGGACGACGATATAACAGCATAGCTACTTCATTCCACACCAGCCAATGTTGTTCTGGAACCAAACTTAGTAACCTTCCTCCTCTCCTTGCTCCCTACGTTCTCTCTTTTATTCAATAATATAGGGATTTCAGTGTAGAGCAGGGAGACCGCATACATCACAGTGGATTACCAAGAAGCCAGAGAGATCAAGGGATTCATCTCAAACAAGCCTGGAAAGCTTCCCCTTTTTCACACTACAAAACAATGGGGCAAGCACACATCAGACGACATGACAGAGGCTAAGCATCCTTCATGAATGACAAGCTACCACCAGCAGAGGACCTTACAGCAGCCCCAGGACAGTGAGCACAGATTTGTACAATTCCTGCCAAAGCATCCAGCCTGTTGTAGATTCTGGATGGAATTCAGTAATAGTTGCCCTTACCCATTGTGTAACTACTAATTTTTCAGTGGCCTAACATAAAAATGCCCCAACTACTTTGCCATTCAATTCTTCAGCGAAAATCCAGTTTACACCTAAACCTTAATTTTTTCTATGTCCTAAAGCAGCAACCTTCCCTACATTCCAGACAAATTAAGTCCCTTGATAATACAACTGATTTCACACTTGATATCACTTATAAATAGACACTGGACAATGATTCCCAGGAAGGACTCATTGTTGGGCTTCTTTCCTGGCAGATTTTGCCTATACATGTCCCTATTCAAACTAAATCCAGAAATATTTGAATAGCAGGGAGGAAAATAAAAATGCTTTAGAGCTGTAGATATTCTCTAGGGCATGACATAGATCCAGAGATAAGGTTTTTTTTCCTTTTTGTTGGTATATATAAAACACATACAAAACAGAAATGTCCATGAGAATTGCTTTCACTTTTAAAAATTTTAGCAGGGGGATGCTGGGTAGCTCAACAGGTTGAGCACTTGCCTTGTAACTGCAAGGTTCAGGGATCAAGTCCTGGCCCCGGCCCATGTTGAACTTCTGCACAACTGGTGACCGCCAACTTGGCTTGGTGGTGAAGGTTCTCACCTCCCATGTGAGAGGCCCCGGTTCAGTTCCCGTCCTGTGCGGCCCCACATTCCCCACAATGGAATGAAACCATATCACAACTGATGTATAATTGTGGGGACTGTTCTGGGCCCTCTCACTCTGTCTTTCTCTCACCTCTCAAACATTAAAATATATCTTTTTAAAAAATTTTAGCAGAGAGTTTTAATTTATCATGGAATGCTTGTTATAGGAAACCAGTTAGTGTGATATATGAAGAAAAATGTATTACTCCAAAGTCAGTGAGGAAAAAAACATGTTAATGCTCAAAAACCTAGCCTAGTACTCTTCCCAAATCCAGGGCCTGGCTCTGGTGTATGTACCTTAGTTCTGATCAGCACCTATCAGCCACAGTATTTATTCATGGGCTCTCATATTCCATCTCCAAGTATCAATTTTATTCTTTAAGCTCCAGATTTTTCTTCCTAAAGCCCCAGGGTTCTCTTTAAGTTCCTCATACTTCTTCACTGCTTCCAGTTTCCTATCTAAAGTTATTGATTGATGCATATCTGCTCTCTGCTTGGTTTCCAGACATCAATAACACAGGGGAGTTGTGCAGTCTACAACATTTCCTAAAGCATTTCAGAAAATCTTAGCTCTTTAGTTTGCAGAATAGGCTCTCTTGTTTCTCTACAAACTAGACCCACAAGGTGAACTGTAAGAAGAAAAACAAAATGTCAAGTGCAAGAGACCTAATAAACCAAAAGGTAATAAAAGCAACTACACATAGGTCCTTGAGTTTAGAAAACCTGTTCAGAATCCCAAATGTTATCTTCATCACTGCAAATAAATAGGGCTTAAAAACTAACTTAATTATTTTACCGTAATTGTTAAAACACAACAAAATTAAATTCTTATTAGGAAAATTAAGACTCCCTAATATCCTCCAGAATCTTAGCTACATTAGGATCAATTTTTAAATAAATATTTTGGCTACACTCATGTTAGAGAATGACATCTTGATTGCAAACTGGATAAATATTAACAGTTAATTCAGTTAAATGGGAGAACAAGAAAATTAATGCTCAATTCTTAGTTATTTCCTGCTCCTAAAATTAATATATGACAAAAGTACCAACTTGGGCTCTGTTAAGGCATTTTAAATAGCAAATGATTATTTTTCAGAATTGAAAATTCTAATAATAGAACTTGAATCCATCTTTGGTAAAAGCCAAGACGCCAAAGTACAAATGGCAGTTCTACATTATTGATTCACTGTGTATGCAGCAGAAATTACTAGTTAGCTCTTGTTTCTACCTTATACATCTGGATATATGCATGTGCTCATTCTTAAGTATTTCTCAGAGATTTATTGAGAATTTGTTACAGGGTAAAGAAAGAAAAAAGAACAACAACAAACCTTTAGCTTGAATACTATAAAATAACTGAATATTCATTATATTTTCTAAAAGAGAGACCAGCCCTTCTAAATAACTCACACGCATTCTTTGTTTAAATAATCAGTGGCAAACGGATAAAACAGTAAGTAATCTTTCACTATTTTTCTTTTTACTTACATGAAATCTTTGATCCACCTCATAGCTGATCTGTTTTCTGAAATCCTTTCAAATGAAAGACAGAAAGGAAGGAAAAACAGAAGCTGGCAATTAGTAATAAAATTAAAACCAAATTGAGTAAAAGGTAATGAGTTAAGATAATGTTTTTCTTAATTAAATTTATAGAAAAAGTTATTTCTCTGCATAAATTCTACAAGTAAGCATACGATTATAATTCCATTTTTTATTTTAAAAGAATCTAACAGCAGCATGAGAAATATGAGAGTTAAAATTCACATGTCAATTACCTTTTGTGCAACCAGGAAAGTAAGGCGCCGGATTCCATGCTCAACCAGGATAGCTTTCTATGAAGAAACATGTAAAAAGTAAAGTAAATGAAACCTCCAGTCATCTTATAATGTACCCTCAAATCCAGTCCTTGTAAGGCTCTGCTTGGGCTAAGCACTCTTTCTGGTCATCTCTCTATGTCTTGGCTCAGTACCTCCAAACTTGCAAATGAATAAATCTCAACCTGGCTCCTGGGACTGTCTTATGGAATAGAATAGGTTTTATGCTGATCTGGACAAAATTGAGAGAAAACTTCATATAGGAGAAAGGGTCATATGAGGTCACTTAAATTCTCTGAGGACTGATTTACAACAAGGCAGACCTTAACACAATTTATGCTTATAGAAATCACTCTGGTGGGCATGTTCAAATGTGAAGATTAAAACTAAAACAGAAGGTAAATGAAATCAAATCATTCAGGTAAGAGGGAAAAGAAAAAAATTTTATAAAACAGAAAATTCAACATTGGGGAAACTGTCTGATTGTTACCAACCAATGTCACCCCATTAAATTTAACAATAAAATATAATAATATTTAAAAAAAAATAAAAAATAAGAAAAGAAAATTCAGGCCCTAAACTATTGTTTAGATGATAGATAGCACCTACCACCAAATACAGCATTCTTAGAATTCAACCATCAAATTCAGCATTCCTGATCTTTATATTTCTTCTAAAACAAGTTTGTCCAACCTGCATCCCACAGGCTGCATGTGGCCCAGGACAGCTTTGAATGAGGCCCAACACAAATTCATAAACTTTCTTAAAACATTATGAGATTTTTATGTGATTTATTTTTAGCTCATCAGCTATTGCTAGTGTATTTTATTTTTGACCCAAAGAATTTCTTCTTTCACTGTGGACAAGGGAAGCCAAATGGCTGGGCAACCCTGTGAATCCAAAACATTTCCTCCCTACTTTACATAAAGGTATTTTTTTTAAGTCCCTTTAAAAATTTCTAAAAGCAATATTTAACAAACTTTTAAATTTAGTGATTATTCATATCTTCACTTGGCATAGGCAAGCAGTATATTAGAAATCCAGAGTTTCAAGACAGTTTCATATGAGTATTGGGCCTTCAGATCTAAGCTTTCTTCTATTTTGTACTGCTCATTAATCTCAAAAGGCAAAGAAATAGATTAATGAACTGAGTAAATGACATGATCTCAAAGGTCCCTAACAAACAGGGCTACATGCAACAAGAAGAAAAGCAATCCCACCAGCTGAATGACCTGGGAAAATATATGAATAGCACAAACAGAAAAAAATCTGTGGACTTTCACAACCTACACCCAGACTTCAGTTTTATAACATTCCTTGCTATAACTCTAACCAAGAAATATGTTCATAAACCAATCCTTGACTTTCATGATACTATATGTTTTTAAAATCCAAATTGGTGTCCCCTTATAAACAAGCACATTCTCAGACCATTTCCTTCTACTGGAGAACCATTTCTGCTATGGCTTCTGCTTAGCAATAATTAATTACCAACATAAGCAAAAGATAACTAGAAAAATAAATTTCCTTACAGGAAATTCCTTGGTCAAATATAAACAAATTTGGTTGGTTTAACCATATTTAATAACAAATGATCTATACTGGCATTATACCTGTTAGTGTAAATAACCAAGTAGTGATACTACTATAAGGAAGGAAGAAAGAGAAGGAGGGAGGGAGGGAGGGAGGGAGAGATGTGAGGTGGTCATGGTTCTCAATTTCTCAGTGTGCTAAGAAACAGAAACATTTCTTCTGACATCAACAAAGAATTCTAATACAGACAAGTCCTTCAAAGGTAAGCATCAACAGCTATGTTCAGGCAAGGGAAGAAAATAACTTTAATAATGCCATGATTTAAAGTCAAAATTGTTATTGCTTTTAAAATTCCACAAGTGGCTGACAATAACAGCAGAGCAACAGGATTCTGATTACATTGTAATAATGCAGGTCTCACAGCAAGTCCACAGCTATTACCAGCGATTAGGCATCAGCACCTGGAGAAACTCCATTTACACTGACTGCTTCAATCTCTTCCACAAGTCATTTACAAATATATGATCCTAATTTCTATGAGAGAAAAAAGACATGCTGGGACTAGAAGATTATTTGGACAATTTGGATCAACCTATTTGATAGTTTAATGTGTACTTTAAAAAAAGGAACTTTTTCTAAACTGCTATGAGCATGATCATGAAGTGCAAAACAAAATTAGTTATCACTTTAGCTTTTTTTTTAAATTGCTTTTCCTTATTTTTATTTTTACATTTTTTCAAAACAAGGAGGTAAAAGTGCCAAATACTCATGGATAAGCACAGTACCTGATGCAACTAATAGCTTCTCTAGGCTTGGAATCCTGGCAGAGTCTATCTACCCTTAACTCTTCTGAATACACACAGGCAAAGACACTGGATCTCTCTGTGCCTCAGTTTACAAGTCCAGTAAAGGAATAAGGTAATTCCTCATTGCCAATTAATGTTTTAAGTATATGTAGTGAAGATGAAGAAACTGCCTTAACATGTGATGATACACAACACTTAGATCTGAGGGTAATAAAAAGCCTACAGTTGAGGTCAAAATAGTCAAATAAGGGCAATTAGTGTCTCAAAACCTGGTAAGGGAATTTCAGACCTTTTCACCAAGCAGCAGCAGCAGCCATGCACAACGTTAGAACTCTTCTAGCTAAGTAAGGTTACCATGGTCCCTGGTTTCAGGTTAATTTTATGGGGTCATGAGTCAAGGGCAATAACGAAGGTAAATTTCTCTTCAAAAGAAAAATTCCCAAGCATATCCCCTACTTTCTTTTTTTTTTTTTTTTTTTAAATGTCTTTTTTT
>PVKE010009140.1:0-23204 GCA_004027555.1 Craseonycteris thonglongyai | reverse complement strand
TGCCTGGGCCGGAGCCGGGATTCGATCCTCGGTGCTCATGGCCTCAAAGCGAGCGCTCAACCCGCTGAGCCGTCCCGGCTTTCCCCCCCTACTTTCACTTCTTGATAAGTACCGTACCTTTTCCTCATGTTGGTCATTATAATCCCAGGTCAGTTTATGTGCTATAAGAACATCATGGAGTAAATGCTAACACTCCTGTTAAGCACAAAGTTACCATCTTTTCCTGGGTATCTACCATTTGCATTACATGATGCGAATGCCTATGGAACTAATTATTTATACTGATGAATTAACTTTTTAAAAATCTAATGAGTTCTCTCTTTATAACAAGCACTATAGTTAGGTGCTTTCCATTCCAAGAAAACACATGGATCTTGTCATTAAGGGCAGTTGAAGAGCAGCACTTAGGCATCTATCATATGTCACAATAAAATGTTTTGAGCATGTCTAGCCAGTCCCTTCAACTAGACTATAAGTATCTTCAGGGCTAAACATGTATTATTTACTAAAGCATCAAATACATGGTGATGGAAGGAGAACTGACTCTGGGGGGTGAGCAAACAATGCAACACACAGATGATGTATTGTAGAATTGTACACCTGGAACCTATGTAATTTTTACCAACCAATGTCACTCTAATAAAATATTTTTCTAAAGACTGATTTTATTGTTTGACACAGAGAGACAGAGAGAAGGGTGAGGGCCCAGAGCAGTCTCCACAGCCGCACATCATTAGTTTTGACATAGTTTCATTCCACAGGTGGATGTGGGGCCTCAAAGGGCGGGAACTGAACCGGGGGCCTCCCACATGGGAAATATGCTCCTATGAACTTGGGGCCTCCCACATGGGAAGTATGCCCCTATGAACTGGGGGCCTCCCACTTGGGAAGCATGCCCCAGTTCAACATATGGGTCTGCATGAGCCAGGGCCGGGACTCAATCCTCAGACCCCATGGCTGCAAGGCAAGTGCTTAACCTGCTGAGTCATCCCGGCACCCCACACTCTAATACATTTAAAAATTAAAAATAAAGTTCATTATTGCTAATAAATGTATGCTGACCAATTGGAAATCATGGGAGAAAAATACATTTTAGCTAGGGCTACTTAGAAGTCATCATAGAAGAGGTTAAAGTTGAAACAGGTTTTAAGATAAGCACGTGGGGGGTCATGAGGAGAGAGATTGATGGATTCCAGGTGAAGGGTAGAAGAGATGAAGACACAAAGGCTCAGGTCATTTCTCAGAACAGCAAAGGCTAGATTATTATTAGCCTTTGTTAATAAGCTGGTGTTAAACATCAAGTTAAGGAGGCATCCTCAAGGTAACAGAACTATTGTTGAGTGGGAGAATAACTTGGTAAGGTGGGCATTTTTGACATTTAATTTTGTGATGGTGAACAGAATGGACAATATCTGGAGAGGGGGAGTGAAGGAAAATAGGTAGATCACAAGTAAACTTCTCGCAGTGTCTCAGGTGTGAAGTGAGTAGGGTTTAAACTAGAGAGATGGTAGTGGGACCTTGGTGACTGACCAGATACAAGTAAATACATACAGATTGTGGGTGAAGGAGAATCATGAAATGACAAGGAAAAGGAGGAAGTCAACAATTTCTGAATGACTGGGGGCAGTCAGAAGAGGTAAAGGAAAATGAAGGAAATGTAGGTTTAAACTATGGAGTTTAATGTCAACAAAATATATGCAACTGACACAAAACTGAAAGGAGGATGAAATGCAAGGGCTGTCCAAAATATCCATCCATTATCAATATAATGAGAATGTTACATGGCTGGATACTTTCCGGACAGCCCTTGTATAATTGATATTTTCAAGGGAAGGGAGGGAAAGACACAGAAGAAACTTGAGGGGAGTGTGGACCTACACATGTGCAGTTAATCCACCAAAGGAAAATATTCAGCAGATGACTGGAAGTTCAAGACTGGAGCTCTGGGAAAGATTTAGGACCACACTTCTGTTCCTTAAGACATTTTAAAGATTTATTTTATTGATTTTTGACAGAGAGAAACAGAGACAGAGACAGACAGAGAGAAGGGGGAGAGCCCAGAGCAGTCTCCATAGTTGACATTAGTTTTCCATGTTTCACTCCACAGGTGGGCACGGGGCTGCCCAGGGCAGGAACTGGGTTGGGAGCCTCACACATAGGTCCCGGCAAGAACTGAACTGGGGGCACACCCCAATTCAGCATATGGGTCCGCATGGGCCGGGGCTGGGATTTGATCCTCGGTCCCCAGGGCTTCAAAGCGAGCGCTTAACACGCTGAGCCATCCCAGCTTTCCCCTTAAGACATTTTAAATATCTGAGGTCTGTATTTCCTGACATAAAAAGATATTCATCATATACTAACTACTAGATCATATCGAAATTTTACCTCTACTGGCAGAATTATGTGAAAGACATAGCCATTACCAGTGATAGGCCTTAAAAGTAGCAACTGACAAAAGAATAGATACGACACACAGCCAGCAACACAGGAGCCGCCACCAGTTTCCACCCAACTGAAGGCTTACGTTTTGCTGGGTAAACTCTCTGAACATTGCTGCCAGCCCGTCATCTTCAATATCACAGTCAGTTTTGATAGCCACATTCAGAATGTGAATTGGTTCATCCCTGGGAACCTGTAACCCAAGAACACAAGACAAAGAAATTAAGAGCCTAGCTAATACAGAGAGAGGTTATAGTGCTTGGTAGAATACCTGAAAAAGAGATATGCCTCACAGGACACTTTAGTTTGCCCACTAGTACGAACGAATAAACACATTGAAACCACTACCCAACATCCACAATGGAATTTAAATAAAGTAGAACATCTAATTTTTAAAAGAGAAGGCAGTAAAGGCATCAGTTAGAGGTGGCTCGAAATCTTGACTTGACATGAATTTGAAGACCACTATGTCCCAAGTTTTTCACCAATAAAATGGGAATGAAATCAGTTGCCACATCTCTTCATAGAATGTGAAGAAAAGTAAGTGAAAGAAGCATCTGAACATATTCCCACATAATACATTGCTTAAAAATTTATTATACAGTGGAAGTGTCAAACCACTGAAAACAACCTGGGGGTGAGGGGGACAGAACAATTTGTTTACTGAGAAATGAAAAAAAGAGATTTACCGGTAATGAAAGAATAAAGTTTTCAGCAAAATGCCTCTTTGTTCTGCTATCCAAAGTCCACCATTCCCTGAAGACTACACTAGCACCACTGTGCAAATACACAAGCCATCCCTGAGTAAGAATTAAAGCAACCAAAGCTGAAGTCTTTGAAACAACACTCAGAGACAGAGGCAGCCGCAATGAATATATAATAGCTGAGCCTGTTCTACACTATGAATTCCAAGAATACAGGTTTCTTTTTTTAGGTTAGAATTTATATCCTACCTAGTTCCAAAAATACTTTGATGAGGCATATAAAATTAAATAATATAAAATATGGTAAAAAGATTAATTCGTCCCTATAATGTTCCAAAGTCAGAAAGTGTACACATAAGATAGTCTATATATATATGACAAGTCCTGTATTTGAAAGAGTGAAGCAGTCGACCACAGGGGACACTATACCTTGTCTTCATCATATAGAGATGTGTGACCTGCCTCAGGGAATGTGGGGCTTTGGGGTGGGGAGTCACAGAAGCAGCCCATCACTTCATCAAAGATCCTGAAAAATACCAGAGAAATACTCACCATGAAAATCCAAGTGGAAGGAAACTAATACTGTCATTGCCAGCTCAGTCAACAGAATAATCTATCTTACCCTCTGCTCAATAGTAAACTGAATAGGATCACCAGTGGCTAGAAATGACATGCAAAATTTCACCAAGTGGCAGAAATTAGGAGGACAGGTTGTTTAAACCTTAATAAACTATATATATTTTTTCTTTAAAAATGAATAATCTAAAGCTTTTTGTTGTTGTTGGTTTCACATGTAAGATTCGAGCACTGCTGTCATCATCGGTCTTAAAGTAACAGAAAGACCCTGGGACTGGAGCAGTGACAGACCAATGTAATTACCCCTCCCCCTAGGGTAATGCATCAGTATACATCACGAGATAGATGTTGAATGCATTTAATCAAAAGATGTATCGTCTCTGGTGGGGCTCACTCTAGTGTTGTGTTTAATTTCTCCTGACATTTCACTCATCACAGAGCAGAGAGCTTCTTCTGTTAGCTCCTAAGGAAAAGATGGTTTTGTTTGTTTCTTTTTTCCTGATCAGGTTCGTATAACAAGTAGAGGCTTGTAGAGTCTGAATGAGAGGTAGAAATAGAAGGATATACAAGGGCTGTCCAGAAAGCATCCAGCCATGTAACCATTCTTGTTATATTGATAATGGCTGGATTTTTTTCTGGATAGCCCTCATATACCTCTCTGAGGGCGCAAACAGCAAGGGCCGTATCTCCTTAGTTGGTTCATAACTCTTTTGGGGAACTTTATTCATATAGCACAAATCTGAGCCCCCAAAACACAGATGCCCATGGCTCCCCTTATACAGACATAGTTCCACACTGTCTTACCTGACAAAATCTTCAAAAGTTCGAAAAGACACCATTCCGCCCATCCGCTGACATGGTGGAGTGAATGAGTTGTCCAATAGCACATCGCTGACACTAGCTACATGAGTCATGCCATAGTGGTTGAGGTTGGAGGAGAAGGACATTCTAAATGGTAATTCAATCAAGTGCATTAGATAAGCAGGGCAGGAGCAAGGACTGGGAGAGTAACAATAGGGAAAAAGAGCTAGGAGGAAACTCTAAAGTAGGGCCAGGTTGCAGAGCAGATTTGGTTTTTTACCCACAATGAATCACATTAACCCTTTCTTTTGAAGCCCCACCCTATACACACACACAAACTATATTTTTATCACCCCAGAGTTTCTCCAAATAAAAATCTAAGGACTGTCAGGAATTTCATGGCAGTTTTAATATAACAGCATTATGGCATGTCTAATAAATGAACAGCACATATGGGTTAAAAACCATCCTGCATCTTCCCCTTCCCTAAAACACCTCCCATTTTAAAAGGAAGTAAGCAAGCCAAGTGAATTGTAACTAGGCAACACTTAAGGCATTTTTCTCTAGGAACTATAATAGATTAAGTATTCAGATAGATATACCCATGTACAATTCTAATTCACTTGGAATGGTTTAGGAAATCATAAAAACTTTATCATACAGAAACAAGTCACAGTCTACAAAAGGAACTTTGCTGAGGTATTTACTTTTTTCTTTAATGTACTGATAGAGATGGCAGTTATAAGAATTGTAGCACCACCCCTTTTGAAAGAGAGACATTTTCAACCCCAAATTGCAAAATTTCCATTTTATATTTCAATACTTCTATAACAAAGTAAATATATCTTCATCAAAGGCCCTTAAAATAAATCCCAGCAAGATACAAAAGGGCAGAGCATGGGTCTCACAGTATGTGTAAGCATGACGAACAGGTGCTAAGTCGAGATGCTTGAAGAGAACTGCACTGATATGTTCAATCTAATGAATCTGTATTCCTTGATGAACCTCAGCAGAACATATCGATAAGTGATACTGTGAAGTGCTTCTGAATGCCCAGCCAATCAGGAGAGCCTGCTAGGAAGAGCCAGGCTGAAGGATGACCCTAGGCCTTGCCTGACATGTGACTGGCACACTGATCTGAAGCAAGTTCAGAGCAAAGCAATGGCACCTAAACTTTGGAGAGCTTCTCCCAAATCTCCTGAAATGCACCACTTGCAGTGTTGCAGGGGGAAGACAGCCAGCAATGTGGACTTGAGATTTGGGTACACACTGTACTCTACTGCAAATTGTAATTCTAAAAGGCAATGGCATTTTTTATAGGATGAAGTGCTGCTCACACTGACTACAGAGACTCCAGGTTTTTATTCATTTGGCAAATGATGACTATGAAAAAGGTACTTCATCTTTTGACAGTACTGGGGAATAGAAAGGCTGAGTGGGAGAGGAAACCATTGATAGCATGAATGCAACAAACAAATGAAACACACATCAAGCAAGTCTTACACGTGGTGCTCACTAGAAACTGGGATTCAGAGTTGTATGAACCCAGAAATGCTATTATCCTCTTTTCTAGGATCACCAAATATATTTACTAAAGGAGCAAGTTTGTGAGGCATTTTATCTTTTCTATCTGCCTGATATTAGGCAGGAAAGATAAAAGGGCTCCAGATAACACTTAAGGGGAACTCCCTTGTAATAAGTAAACAGGCTGTTTATGGCAAACATGGGGTTAAATATCTTTTTCACTCAACTGAACACCATGGGCCATATCCACTATTCAGTTCCCCCAGTACTACGTTCCCAGGCCAGGACAGCTACAGGCAGGCAGGAATAAACCAGGGCCAGTCTGAGAGTAGGCAAGAGGACAAAATAAAAGCATTCCCTTTTCTCTCCCCATCCAAACTGGACTCTAAAAACTACAATCAATTTTGATTACTTAATATTTAAAGGGAGAGGAACAAACTAAACATAGCCTATAAATATTTCAATGTATAATTGATCATGCACAAAGAGCTCAATACCAGCTTATTACTGCTTTAGCATTCTGTGGATTCATCTCAACTGAAATTGGTATCCTCTCAAACTTGCATTGTGCTGCCTTGCTTGGCTCAGGAGCAGGAGGAACTCAAAATAATAAAATATTACTTTTGTTATATTGACTTAGAAACTTCCTCCCAGGGCTCCACACGTCAAAATTTAACTATACTTTTCCAATGTGAATCTTACAGGTCTGAAATAAAACTTGACTTTCATATCATTATAGCACTTTAACACTTTAGAAAAATAACTAACAAATTGATAAAACATGAGATCAGCTATTTCTGCATTTGCACTCCTCTAAAAGGCAAAGTAAATTAGAGAAACTAAAAATTGAAAAAATCATGAACAATTTGCCAGGATAAAAGTAACCTTAAAGGTTTATCCTCTGAAAGCCCCAATCTGGACAGATAATTTAGTAAAACAAACAAAGAAACAAATAAGACATTTGCAGCAAAGCTGAACATCAGGCAGTACACTCCCCTATCATATCCAGCTAGATGGGAGCTTTTCCATCCTGAGGTTTTTCAAGTATTGCTTTTTGAACAGCTGAAGAAAAGCTGAAGACATGTTTTCCAAACAGAAAGAATAACTTAGTACATCCAAAGGGTAGCTAAGGACTCCCTAGCAGAAGATAAACATAATAGCTTGTCAGTGTAGTGCTATTTTTCCCCTGATTTCACTATTCTAAGTTATAAAAAAGGTGCTTTTAATTGAGGGAATAAAAAACTAAACATACAGTACCTGTTTAGCGTGGGGATGTTCCCTCTGTAATTAAACAACCACAGTTAGTTACTGATAGGTTAGTAAAAGCCATAATAAAAGAACTGTCAGAGAAGATACAGACCACCATAAGGAGCTCCATTTTGGCAGCTCTGGCATTCAGCAGACATAATTAAGTGCTCATTACCCTTCAACCTCCAGGGTGCCTCCACAGAGGCATGCCTCCTGACCTACCTCTCCACAGCAGCAGTTGATAGAAAGGGTCAAAATATATTTACCATGGATTTTTGTATAGCTCTATTACAAAAAAATAATACGAATAGCGATAAAACACAGGCTCATGAAAATTAATTTAAGCTATATGATATGGTGTAATATCTTAAGCTTCAAAACAAAATGTAATTCTTGACAACATTCTTACAGAATCTTCCTTTTTATTCCTATTTTACTAAAAATGTAATACAGAGGTTCAGAGAAGCTGATTCTATAACCCCTCCCACTTTAACTGCTTTTGTAGAATATCTGATGACTATACAAACTCTCCTTCTAAGAAAAGCCAGGGGGTTCCCAGCTGCCTTTTCTAAGTCTCTTGAACCACGCACTTCCTCCCATGAACTCGGTGGGGTAGCCGTGGTGGAGGACAGTGGGGTACTCTGAAGTCTAGGAGCTTAAAGGAACTGAAAATCTTGCAGGAGTGGAATGATAAATGATTCTATCATTGGAGTGGTTTAATATATTAGAATTAATTAATTAACACTTTCTAAATTAAATGAGTTTAGGGTAATAATGACTTTTTTAAATTGCTATAAGGTTAAAAACTTTAGGCCTCTCGTAAATAAAACCTTACCTAAATTTGGCTAGTCCTAGATTTTCCTGATACAGAATTTGCCCAAATCATGAACAAACGACTAGGGTAATTATGGAAGCTGCAAAGCAAGTCTCCCCAATTCTCTTTAGTTCTTTTTTTATTTGGTATCAGTCATTTTCTCAACTGAAAGAAAACGAAAACAAACAAAACCCCCTATTTGCAATGTTAAAAGGGCAAAATTATACTTACCACTCACAATTTAGGAATATTATAAGGGGGTTGATTGGATGATATCTTAACCTTCTAACATTCCTTTTCAGTATTTAATCATTGTTGGGGTTTTCTGGCACACAGGACTTAATGGGCAGAACATAGTGGGTGGTGCTGATGATATGTGGGAAGGAGGAAAGAGGGAGGAAAATGATGCACTTTCCATGGCAGTGAAAGCAGCAGAATAGACTGAGCCGGCCATATAAATAAAAAGCTGTGACATATCACTGCACACAAACTGTACACCTCATGTGATTTGTGAGTTGCAATGCTCTCTGCATCAAACCCGTATCACAGAGTGAATTCATAAGGCAGCAAGAGCAACCTTTGCTGTTTGGATTCTTTGAGCCTCTCACTCAAGGAAAGGGATTTCATTCTATTATACAAGAAAACCTTGGTTACAATGCACTGGGCCCTCATCAACAAACAAAAAGTATGCACATGTTCTAGAGCAGAGGGAAGTGAAGCTAAGAAAGCTAAATGTAGATGCTAATGAGATTACGGGAAAGTCTTCCATTTAAGATATAAAGGATTCTAAAGAAAGGGGTCACCTATACAGCCCTTACCATGAACCTCATTTCAGAGAGAAGAACCCTACAACCAAAGCAATCTCAGGCTCCATCTATCTGGTTTCTGGAATTCAGAAACCAGTATAATCTCTCTCAACTGTTAACCAATTTCTTAAACTAATAAAATGGTCTCACTGCTTCTGTGGCTACAGTCTAATCCCTTAGAGAGTCTTCACAGGATGAGGGTCAAGTTCCAGTAGCAAAAGGTCTGAATTGAAAAGAACACCACCAAAAATAAGCCAGCCCTTCTCCATCAGCAATTTTCAAGCTCTCATAGGGAGCCCCCTGCTGCTTTGTTATAGAAATTGTGCACCATCTACATGATATGGGGTAAAAACAAAAACTCTCTCCATCTCCCTGGTTTTTAAAGGAATGACCCCACATCAATCATGCAAGAGGTAAGTGTAGAGATAGCGTTTCCTTTTTGGTACAGTAAGAATCTGTGGGCTATAGAAGAGATGAGCAGAGAAGGAAGGATAAATTCTCTATTACCAGGTAAATACTTAACCATGACAATAATAATCATTTATATATTTTGCCACTCTATACAGGGGCCATTTAATCAATTTAAGAATATGACCAATGGGGCATACTGCACACTGTTATGATACACTAGAAAGCAAGATCTATGGTCTGCACAAAAACAAACAACCAAGAAAGAGATTGTATGAGTCAAATATTCCATTTATGCAGCTAAAAATAATATCTACCATATTCTACTGCATATACATTGTGCAAAAAAAGTCAAATTGCTCAATCTCTGATAAGGCAATTGACTGCATTTTCAAATACATAAATGAGATAGAAATTCACTTCTCATAAGACATTTGCTGTTAAAAATTTGCTATTCAAGACACTTACCATGATGAATTGTCATTCACAATACTTTGATAAATATTGGAATAATTTTCCTTCTAGTAGATTACCTCCATTTTACAGATGTGGTAACTGAGAAACCAAAGGGGATGGTTTCCAAGGACACTGTTCACTGTGGTATCATGAACCAGACTCCAGACCTGGCAGTTTCTCAGCTCAGTTTCTGAGGCTAGCATTCCACATCAATAGAATAAATTTAAAGGACAAGAGAAATCCTTTGAATTCTGAGTTTCTTGGTATTAAGTCACCTCTGATTTTATTGATTTGCCTGCCTAGAATGGGTGGGCAAGCTTCAATATGAATGCAAAGTCAGAGTTGCTGCCTGCTAGCTGAACCCTCTTTATTTTAGGAACACTGACTTCTCTGGCAGTCACAAGTTCTCTGAGCCTTTTACCATCCCTTCCAGCTGAATTTCATTTTGCTTGAGTCTAGCTGGCCCTACATAACTCTTTTATCATATCAAAATGCTCCCAATTCTTTTGCCTTCTAACTTGAATAAAAAGAAAGACTCTATATGAAAATGATGAGGATGCATGCAAACAAGCAGGGGTTACATCAAGCTGTGAATGAGCCATATAGGGCAAATCTTTTGAAATCAGGCAGCAAAGCAGAATCAGAAGAGGTCGGCTGAATAACCTACTAGCAGCAGTAACATAGGACAAAGAGCAATTTAACTGGCTGTGACCAGTGGTGGTCTCCTTGCGTGACTATTTCTTCAGGAGAATCCAAACCAAGAGCTGTAAAACACATCTGAACCATGTATTTCTATTGGCATCACCCCCCACCTTCTTGCAGTTCAGAAGCTCTGATTCCATTGCAGAGCTTTAGCTTACAATAAAATGATTATTGATTCATTCATTTGTAGCTCCTTCTTTACACTGCTAGAAGATTTTGCTCTTTCTGAAATAAGTATGCCAACAGAGCTACAGCATATTACTTGCTTCCTGCTGTATAATTAGCTACAAACCCACAGCACAAAACTACAGGGATTTATAGATGCCCTGGATACTAGTTTTCCTTCCCATTGGAATCAGCTAGTCTTCCTTGACAAGAAGGGACCTTGGGCTACCCTAATGATATACTGAGAGTTTAAACTCTATTCTCCAATCTTACAAAGTCTAGAATGTCAAAATAACACAGTAGAGACCAGAAGCTGAGCCATGGGTACAGGGAAGCACTTTGGAAAGCACTTAACCTGCTGAGAATCTTCTCTTCTCCCAGATGCTTGCATCTTATCAGCCCTGAATGAGAGAAGCAAGCACTGTGGGATTTTATTTATTTATAGTTCATTCTGGCCTGCAAACTACAACCAACTGTTCCAGTTACTAAAATGTTACAAGTTAGGTAACTTTTAGTGTCTCAATGTGAGCCAAAGAAAGGTCTAATCTCTGGTTGTCAAAGATTATCAGCATTCTCAAGAATGGCAGCAGGCTGCTGACTAGTCACTTGGAAAGCGTCTGATTTCTAAACTCCCTCACAACCTTCTCAATAAAAAGAAGTTCCAGAGGCCACCACCCACTACAGATAAACATTGAAGGTGCCAAGCAGCCTAAACTCAGTCATGATCAAGACCTGTGCTAACAGGGGAGAACACAGCCGACCTCTTCTGGATGCGAGACATAAAAAAAGTGCTTGAATTAAAATATTATATAACAAAGAAAGCCAAATCCATAAGGAACAAGTAACAGAGAAGGTGCAATACAATTCAAGTAAAGCATGGATTTCCATCTAAGAAATAGGTGAAAATGAACACCAACAGGTCCTCACCCATTACATATGTATAGAAACACACAAGAAAATATACTTCCATTGGCTGCATCAATTTTGATGTTTCTTTTTTTTTTTTAAGATTTATTTATTTATTTTATTGTTTTTGAGAGAGAGAGAGAGAGAGAGAGAGAGAGAGAGAGAGAACTGAGCTGGGGGAACCCCCCAGCTCAACACATGGTTCCGCACGGGCCGTGGCTGGGATTCGATCCTCGGTCCCCGGCGTTCAAAGTGAGTACTCAACCCACTGAGCCATCCCGGCTTCCCCATTGATGTTTCTTATTTGAATCACAGATAAAGTTTATAAAAAATGAACTACGTTCACTAATATGTATTACTCATGAAAATCACTTGGAGTTTTAAATTTCATACTCCCAGACTGTCATAATATGCACTGCCATAAGCATAGCCACAGAGTTTATGGGATGATACAAGGGCTGTCTGGAAAGTGTCCAGCCATGTAAAGTATGAGAAACAGAAGAATTTATGGCTGGATTTTTTTCTGGACAGCCCTTGTAAACTTTACATATTTGTATAAATAAAGTTGCATTTTAGAAGATCAAATGCATAGGCTGACTAAAAAACTTATTTCTTTCCAGATTATTCTGAGTTACTTAATATGCCCAAAGCTAAGCGAAATCCTAAATGTCAAATGATTCGATGAACTGTCAAGAATAAAGACATTCAGGAGGACGCTTTAGTGTAAAAAGCTTTTCTATCACTAGCACCTGTAAGTGATAAACTAGGGGTTTCAGAATGGAAAAATATACACACGTACACATACACCTTGGGCTCTAAACCCTGAACCTAACTGGAGGAAGAAAGAGAAAGAGGAATGCTGAATGATAGAAACTGAACTCCAGGACTAATTCATATAAAATTCTGGCGGACCTCATTAAAGAGCTGGGCTGACAGAATCTTAGAAAAGAGAATTAAGTTCTAAAAGTCTGGATAGTAATAAAATGTTCTCTTACTGCAGACCAGCTAGCTGTTCAGACTATTCCTAAACCAAAAAAATGACTGAAGAAACTCATTCACTTTTCCTCTAAAAATCATTTGCTAACTGGCTACAAGTCACCTTAAAACAAACAAACAAACAAATAAACAAAAAACAGCAAAAATCCCATCCCTTTAAAAAATTCACATATAGTAGAATATAGCCTTTAAATGCTAAGAAGAAGGAAACACACACACAAACACATGTGTCACATTTATATCGGTTTCCTACTACGCTTAAGTCAGGAAAATTTCTGTAGCTACTACTATTTAAGTAAATGAAATTTAAGAAGAAAAGGGTATATTTACACTGGGAATGCCAAATAAGTTGCAACTATAGTTCCCAGAAAAAATGTAGAAGTCTTGGGTAGGAGATCAAGGAGATAACATACCTTAACTGAAGCTTACCTAGCAAGAAGGATGATGCAGAAAGTCATTAAGATTAGAAATAGTTTTCAATTGGCAACAATCATGCAGCAAATAAACCTCATTGGCTATGATACTGCCACTGTGCAAAGTTTGAGATTAGACATACACTGTTTAGTCATCTGCTTTTTTTTAAATATTAAGAGGAATGTTAGAAAAAAAGTCAAATTATACTGAAACATAGAGGAAATGTCAAGTAAAAGTTTCAGTCAAGCAAAATAAATAAGTGCTAGAGATCTATTGTACAACATTATGCCTAGAGTCAATAACAGCATCCACTTAAAATTCTGTTAAGAGGTTAGATCTCAAAAAAGAAAAAAAGAGGTTAGATCTCATGTTGTGTTCTTTCCATAGCAAAATAAAAAATTTAAAAGTATTTTAAAACTTTCAAGCAATACTAAGTCTTATGATGAATTGAAACAAAAGTAAAAAAGGCACCAAACATGTTGACTAAAGACTAATTCCCCAAGTGTGTTAAAAAAAAAGGAAATGTTGGGGATGCTGAGATAGTCCAACAGGTTGAGCACTTGCCTTGCAACTGTGAGGTCTGGGGATCGAATCCCGACCTGGGCCCATGCAAACCCACATGCTGAATTGTGGCACAGCTGGTAACTGCTAGGATGGCTCAGCAGCGTAGGTTCTTGACTCCCATGAGGGAGGTCCCCAGTTCAGTTCCCACCCTGCACAGCCCCACATACACCTGTGTGGAATGAAACCATGTCACAACTGATAATGTACAACTATGAAGACTACTCTGGGCCCTCCCCCACTTCTCTCTCTCTCTCTCTCTCTCTCTCTCTCTCTGTCTCTGTCTCTCTCTCTCTCCCCCTTACCTTCTCTCAAACAATAAAATAAAATCTTTAAAAAAAAAGTGGCTTCTCCTTTCTTAGAGGCTGCTCCATTTATTTGCAATGGAAATTGCTTGTGTTTTGCCTAATTCTCCAAAAATCAAAACATGTCCTAATGGGACACAGGTCTTCAACCAAGACACTAAGACAGGATTGTCCAACCTTTTGGATTCCCTGGGCCACATTGGAAGAACTGTCTTGGGCCACACATAAAATATACTAGCACTAATGACAGCTGATGAGCCTCAAAAAAAAAACAAACAAAAAAACAAAACAAAAAAAAAACCTCCTAAAATTTTAAGAAAGTTTATGGATTTGTGTTGGGCTGCATTCAAAGCCATCCAGGGCCACATGTGGCTTGTGCGCCGCAGGTTGGACAAGCTTGATCTAAGGCATTTTCCTGAAAAAATTTTCTGCTGTTGTCAGTTTGACAGAGGGCCATGTTTCATCCCAACCCATGAGGGCTAAATCACTAGTCAAAAACAAACTGCAGGAATGGAATGCCACCAGGTGACCCCATACACAACAGGAGACTATAGTCATCCTTTGATAAAATACCTTAGAGAGATACTCATTTCTAAGGACTTGCTGGACACAGTTAGTCTACTTCAAATGAATGCCTAGCTAGGAGTGTAACGACCAAGTGCTAGAAAAGATAATGCAAAAAAATAATTAAAGAATGTATGTTTTCTCCCCCAAGAATTTTTTGGTTTGTTAACTCCAATTGGGAAAAATATTATTATAAAATTATGTTTTGCATTTCTAAGTAGAATATGTTTATTCATCTTCTGTTCTTTGTTCTCATTGAATAATTTTTAAACATGCATAAAATATTATAGCAGAATATCTACAGTATCAGGTATGGATAATTCCATAATTACTAAGAACAAGTAACATAAGAATAAGAGTTGTTTTTTTTTAATCCCTCCTAGGGGCACTACCATTAACATAAAACAAAGAGGACTTTGTGTGATAGTCCTAATTAATTTTTGTTCTCAAGTTGAGCTGTCCATGTGACTAGGAAGGCTTGAAGTATGGCCAGTCTGCACTGAGACATATTATAAGGGTAAAATATACTCTAAATTTCAAAGGCTTATTATGAAAAATGGCAGATATGTCATTAATAATTTTTTAGTACATATTAAAATGGTATTTTGGATACAATGGGTTACACAAAATGTTGTTAAAAGGACTTTTATCTGTTTCTTATTACCTTTTCAAATGTGACCAACACAAAATCTTAAATTACATATGTGACTTACATTTATACAATAGTCCACCTTTATCTATGGTTTCACTTTCCACAGTTTCAGTTGCCCACAGTGAATCAAGGTCTGCAAATATTAAGTGGAAAATTCCAGAAATAAACAAGTTCTAAGTTTTAAATTGTGTGCGCCATTCTGAGTACATCACTTCACCTTATCACATAGGCACTGTACCATCTCAGAGTATAGTACAGACAGATATCGTGAGAGACTACATCACATAACTTTTATTTCAGTATGTTGTTATAACTGTTCTATTTTATTATTTATTGTTGTTAATCTCTTACTGTGCCCAATTTATAAAGAAAACCTTATCATAGGTATGTGTGTCTAGGAAAAACACAGTATATATAGGGTTCAGTGCTATGCACAATTTCAGGCAGCCACTGGGGGTCATGGAACGTATTCCCCCTGGTAAGGGGGAACTACTGTATTTCCATTGGACAGTACCAGTCTAGCAGTAGTGCGTCTCAATTGTAGTTGTTCAACAGAATTATCAGAGGAGCTTTTCCAAAAAGTGGTCCCCTGGACTCTGGTTCAAAATAAATCAGACTCTTGGGAAGCAGCACCCCAATATTCTGAGCCAGCTGGACCTCTAGGGAGGGAAAGGGGGAGGGGGTCTGGAGACTGAGTTTAATCATGTGGCCAATGTTTTAACCAATCATGCTGTTGTAATGAAATCCTGATAAAAATTCTGGACATTGAAGTTCAGTGGAACATCTTGGTTGGTGAATACATTGATATGATGGGACAATGACATACCCTCTGGGGAGAGAAAAAATAGAGCAGCTCTGTGTTCACGACCTAACCAGACCTTGCTCTATGTGTCTCTTCATTTGGCTGGTCCTGACCTGTATCCTTTATAATAAAACTGTGATCATTAAGTAGAGTGCTTTCCTGAGTTCTACAAAGTTGTTCTAATGAGTTACTGAACCTGAGGGAGTCATGGGAACCCCCACATTTGCAGCCAGTCAATCAGAAGTGTGGTCGCCAAGGAATGCCACCTGAGGCCCCATGTGAAGTAGGGGCAGTTTTGTGGAGAACAGAGTCCTTAATGTGGCGTCTGATCTAACTCAAAGTAGCTGGTGTCACAACTGAACTGCAGCATACCAGTTGGTGTCAGAATCGGGTCAAAATTCCAAAAACATGAGTATATCAATCTATGATTACCCTGATAATACATTTCATATTCTTAAACTAGCAAAAGAACTTTAGATCTAAAAAAGCATTAAAGCAATCTTTACATTTTTCTGGTTTTCAGATTACTTTATCTTTCCCCCTTTATTGACCCTTATCTTTACATATACAGCAATGACAATAATAATAATCATCACCCTGCATTTTCTAATTTTATATACATGCAACCAAGGGAGACTTTTGAGAGACTACAGAATTATAGTTCTCTTCAAGTCTGGTCTTTATCGATAGAGGCATGTATATCTCAGATGTTGAGAGGGACAAGTGTACAAGTTTTGAAAACACATCAGGAATAATCAAGATTCACACCCTGAAGATAGAAATGTGAATAAGATTTCTTAACAGTTAAGAAGTATTTCTCTCATTTTCCAATCAACTATCTCTCACCAAGCTGGACTCATATCCACAAATAAAAAAGTAGGACAGGGAGAGCAATTCAGAAAGACAAGGGGAGCAATGAGGAGGGAGGAAATCAGAAGCAGCTCTGCAGTCTGACTACAAATCACTGCCCAAAGGGAAGAGGGAGTAGAAAGCAGGAAGAAAAGGAGAATGTCCTGAGAATTACAAAAAGCATTAAGTATAGCATGTACTTCTCTACAATTATTCAAGGGATGCAGGAAAAGAAAGATGACCGAGGGCTGAGCCCATGTGTGCCATGAGTACTTCACTGCTTGCTGAAGGACAACCATTCGTTTCTAGAAAATGAGATTCTGAAATCCATGGAGGCAAAAATGTACCGAGAGATGCTTGCTAAATCAAGGATATATGCTTTTTTCTGCCAGCCATAAGGTATTTTTGAGGTAGAGAAGTGAAAAGATCTTCTGAAACAAAGAAGAGAAGTACTCTTTCTGAAGATGCCTCTGTCATCTGCTGACCTCTGCTGGATCAACAGTGGCATCCAGTGGCCAAAAGTCTCAGCACAGACTTCTTTGTCTCTAGAAAGGGTTTCTATTGCTTTGGGTGAAGTGGCAATTCAGAACAAAGCCATTTCTAGTGTCTATAACTAAGGATCCCCAAAGACACAGTACTTTGTAATATAAAGTGAAGAACCAAAGGCCATAAAGAAGAAATGGAGAAGGACAGCTTAAGATTGGCTGTGGTATTTATATTTCCTATGTTATTACTAGAAAGAATGAAAATACAGAAGGGGGATAAACATATGTGTGGGTGAAATTCCTAGGCTTTCACTGCCTCAGAATAGTTTAGATATAAATGAGTACACAAGACAAAGTATTTTCATTTTAAAACCAAAGCAATACTGAAACAAATTTCCACATGTACATTTTAGTTTTTAAGGAGCTTATGAAGGGAAAAATAATGAAATTAGTATGGCTTAATTAATTTACTTAAATTTAAGTTTGCTTCTTAAGTGTGACTTTTAAAAACTGAGTTTCAGCTGCTAAATTCAGGTGTCTGTTTTTAGGGAGATAATGAAATTGGATCATTACCCACAACAAATATATTGAAAAGAGAAGCATTCCACCCAAGATATTTTCATGTTCCAAGTGTTCACTTAAACAACTAAAAAAGTGATTTTCTGGCAAAGTTCCAACCAAGTAAAATGCTAGTAAATTCTTCTAACTTAAAAAGATTAAAAAACTGTGCTTCTTCAGTGACATAATACTAGCAAAAATGAATAATCATCCTAAACTTTTATCTTAATTAGACCATACTTTATATTGCCAGTTAAAACATACACACATACACACACGTGCACCAAGACAGTCTTCTCCCAAGGTTTAAATCTGTTCATTTTCTGCTCCACATTTCTAGCTTTAAAAAGCTGCATTTCTAGCTTATCAAACGTATTACTTCCTTTAATTCTCCTGATAGAGCTCTGGATGGCGCAGGTGCACATATCAGCTCAAACTCACCTGTTTGGATGAGATGTGGGCAGCATGAACTGGAATTCCACCACGCAAGTATTGTCCTTAAGCTGGCGGTGTTGCACACTGTTAAGTTCATAGGCAATATAAGCCCTTCGAACATACACCTGGTTAAAAAGTAATCCTTAGTAAATAAACTCTAAAAACAGGATCTAAGAGATGGTAGTCCAGGAAAAAGGAAGTCTTGAAAAGAAGTGTCTAATGCAGAAACAGTAGACTGTGGTGACAGAAGTCCCAAGGCTCTGTACAAAAATATCCGCTTTAATTAATAAAGCTGGAATTTTAAAACTCTACCCATGACTATAAATGGAAACAAAACCAACCTGCCTCTGCTGGACACCTCTAGGTGTGCCAAAAACCTTGCACACTAACCTAAAGTCAGGAGAAAGTTTTATCTTTAGCAAAAGAGAGCATATAGAACCAATACTATTAACTCATGAAGCATGAGCATTTCAAAAGAAGATAAAAGCAAGCAGTGAGCAAAATGAAAGGTGCTGATTCTGAGCCACTTGAGAAGATAGAAACAACTGCAGTGCAGGTCAACCCTTTCACTATCTTGTACCTTTATTTTCTGTTTCTATTACCCAAAAACAATTTTACGTTATTTATATCCCTCAAACCATAGGTAAAAGCAGTGAGGCATAATTTGACATATAATATCTCGAACACACTAACTAGACTTAAAGTTAAAAGAAACAGCAACAGGCTGCATCTCAGTAAAAACCATCAGTCCAACCTTGCATACTTCACAGCTAATTTGCCATGCACATAAAATGCTACATGGGATTCTATCAGCATGTGAGATATAAAGGAGACTTCTCATTCAATGACATGAAATCATTGTAAAACACTTAGCTATCTTTAAAATTTGGTATTTACTGAGTATATTACACTCTACTCAGAGAACACAAAGAGTAACTCAAAAGAGCTTGCAACAGACGGTAGTGATGTCATATTACAGAAAATCATCTAAAACACTCTTTTTCCTCATCTTCAAAAAACATATACTTGGCAATCTTACAGCAGTATTCAGAAACTGCAATTCTTGTGCTTAATGAGCTAGTGTGCTATAGTGGAAACAGAAAAGTCTGTGAGTCAGACTGACCTGGGTTCAAATGCAAACTCTTCCACTATGTGAATCACTTAACCTCTCAGAGTTTCACTTTCTTCCTTACCTCATGAAGTAATTGTAGGATTAAATGAGAAAAGTAAAGTAAAGCACCTAAAACACAGTTCATTAAATGTTATTACCTTTTTGTTCATGATGAAATATTTCATAAGAGTTGCTTGACAATTCAGAATATAACTAAAATCCATCTTATTTGGCCCAAATAAAAATAGTACATGTTCTGGTCAGCCATATATATGTATTTTTATTTATTTATTTATTGTGTTACAAGGAACCTTTTTAATTCATTATGAAATGAGAGAATCAAATACACCTGTAAAGTAGAGACTATTGAAAAATGCTGGCAGCTATTTTCCTGTGACTGGAGCCCAGAAGTTAGTGATTACTTTAGCTAAAACACTTGCATAAAACAAGGCCATAGTTCAGCATCAGTTTCAGAGGAAAAGACTCTACTCTTAAGAACCACACTTAAGGACAAAGAAAAAGGATTGATACGACAGTCAAATCAACAGAAGAACTCAGCTAGAAGGAAAAGCTTGTGTCATACTCTGCTGCTATGAAAACTGACCTCCAGAGCTGCCATTCTTACAACCTGGTTGCTATGATAGAAGAAGTTTGGTAGGACATCAAAAATAGATGTTTCAGACAAGATGAGTTTCTGGAAGGTAAAAAGACAAACTTAAGCCATTACATCCAAAAGAGAACAATTTCAATGGACAATATTTAGCATTGGAAGCATTTAGTGAAACTTAAGAATTTTGTCTATGAATGTCATGTGTGAACTTCTCAGCTTACTCAACCTACAAAATGGGGAAAATAATACTTATCCTCCTGGGTAGCTGTGAGCATAAAAGAGTTGATATATGTATAAATTCTTAGAAAATGCATTAATTATATGCCAATGTAAATGTTTATGACTATTATTATCTTTTCTGATATATATCTGTACTCAACTTCTTAAATATTGTCTCACTATTCTACTGTGGTAAACCACAGACTTGAATTCCAATTGAAACCCGCTATTTCAACTATGAACCAAAAACACAAAAGGAAGGAAATATGACAGAAAGCCCGAAGATTCCCTTAGTTAGGTATGACAACATTATCCTTATTTTCAGGTTACAAATATTAGAAAGTCATTCCTGAGAAAATGATGTTTCAAAAATAATAGCCAAGGTCCTTCCAATTAGTGAAAATAGCCAATTTTCTTTTATAAAATTTGTTCTATATAAAGCTTAATAGTAAGCATTAAAATAAAATTAAAGCACAAGCGGTAAAGACTTCAATAGGGCACTGCTATCAAGGCAGGCCTATTTGGTTTTTAAGCTAAACCACAATTCTAACAGCATTTTTAATGAAAAAATATTCATAAGTATAAATCATTTTAGAAAGTCAAAGTATAAAACTTCATTACATGGAAAAATCAAAATTGATTGATTGATTACTTAATTAAACCATGCTTGGGAATAAAGAGAAAGAGTGCAGAGTGGCAGAAAAGAGCTATTAAGTATACCTGCAGGTTCTCAATGCAAAACTGATGTCCGTACATGTCAATAGCTGAGAGGAAGATAGACTCTACTTGGTTATGGCGAAGCTCGTATGATGGCAAATGGGAGGCAATAAGAACCTAGAGTGAGAGCAAAATAAGAGGCATAAGTTCCTAAGGGGGTGATTATTCTAGGCTCCTATTAGGCAACTCTGATACAAAAGCAATAAATATAAATCTGTAAATGCAGGCATCAAAGATAAAACAGAGACCAAGTAAAACAACTTCTTGGTCCTGTAACAAAGCCAATGCCACCAAACAATACATCTCAGTTGACTCTCACCATGATTTGCGTTGTGGGCAATTTCCCATGGGGGAAGGGAGAGAAAACAGCTTCAATCAAGTTCCATCAGTGCATGTGATTTACCATTGCAAAGCTGCTAGTCCTGGGGACTGCTTGACTAGCTGTTAATTGGGAATCAGGGCTGGCAGGGAGCAGCTGTGGGGAAGGAGGATGCAGCAGAGCTAGCCTTTGCCAACTCCGAAAGACTAGGAAAAGCTGCCCTGACAGCCCCAGGTGCTCAGTCTCAAGGAGAAGGAGTCAGGATGTAACAGCAATGCATGTGAGGGCAGAGAGAGTGAAAGCTGTGTCACAAACAAACAGGGACACGGTAGGACCTGAATACTCTCAGCAGGTCACTGAGAGGTTCAATAACTTTGAGTAGTTCAGTGACATGGATACAATTGTAGAGAAAGCAGAAGGTCACTGAACAGCTTCAAATGCTGCTTCCTTGTCAGTGCCTATGCACTGAAACACAAAGGGAGCGTCAACTCCTGGCTTCCCTGCCGAAACTTTTTGGAATGGAAATGAAGACGACAGGGTGAAACTAACCGGACTTCTCTGGGGTTGCTCTGATTGCTAGCACCTAAGATTCATCTCATTCTCTTTCTGCTTTCCACACTTGATTTTTTTCCTATACGCTTAAAAGTTTTCACCTGCTTCTAGGCTCCTTTCTGGGAAGAAATACTGATTCTATTGCCTTCCCTCCATTTCTTTTCCTCCACATAATCCTGGTTTACTATCACAGGGACACTAGCAAGGGTAGGGAATAACAGGATTTTACAATGGGGAAAGGGCTCTCATTTTAGAGACTCAAAGTTAATCTTTTCCTTTCTTTTTAAAAACCATATACCTCATGAAAGCATTTGTGATAAGGGCAGCGAGACATACATAGAAAATTGCATCTTTGTAAGGTGATTAAGTAAAAGCTCATTGCCCAATTTATGAAAACCACTCCTCACTCAAGATAACCAACACATGTCCTTTACCTGGCGTGCTCGAAGTGCCACTTTAGCATTGGTGGTCTTACTGAGTTGAGTTAGCTCTGTGAGGATAGTCAGCAGCTCATCTGTGAGAGTAGGGTCCCGGCCACACAACTGATCCTAATTGTTAATGTGAAAAAGAACATACACATCCACATTAAAAGGAACTGAGGTGGATAGGACTTTGAAATGGGAAAAAGGAATAAGAACAAAGTAAACGTAGTTGGATTAATAAGAAAATGCAAATTTCCATTTTCTTTTTCTTATCCCAAATAATGAGGTAAAGAAGATCCTAGGGGGAAGCCGGGATGGCTCAGTGGGTTAAGCGCTCACTTTGCAGCGCCGGGGATCGAGGATCGAATCCCGGCCCCGGCCAGTGTGGACCCATGTGCTGAGCTGGGGATTTCCCCCAGTTCAGTTCTCTCTCTGTCTCTGTATCTCTCCCTATCTCTCTCTCTGTCAAAAACAATAAATCTTAAAAAAAAAAAAAAGAAGATCCTAGGAGGGGAAGCCAGAATGGCTCAGTGGGTTAAGCACTCAATTTGCAGCCCCGGGGACTGAGGATCGAATCCTGGCCCCGGCCTGTGTGGAGCCATAAACTGAACTGGGGTGCGGCCCCAGTTCAGTTCTCACCCTGGTAAGCTTCCCATGTGGGAGGCCCCCGGTTCAGCAGGCTGGAGGGGGTGTGCCTCCCATGCAGGAGGTCCCAAGCCCAGTTCCTGCCCTGGGCGGCCCCCACCCACCTGTGTGTAACAAAACCACGTTGAAAACTAATGACGTACAACTATGGAGACTCTCTGGGCCCTACCCCTTCTCTCTCTCTATGTCAAAAACAATAAATCTTAAATAAATAAATAAATAAATAAATAAAAATAAACCGGGGAAAGCCGGGACGGCTCAGCGGGTTGAGCGCTCGCTTTGAGGCCATGAGGACCGAGGATCGAATCCCGGCTCCGGCCCAGGCAGGACCCACGTGCTGAACTGGGGAGTTCCCACAGTTCGGTTCTCTAACTGTCTCTGTCTCTGTCTCTCTCTCTGTCAAAAAGTAAAATAGAAATAAATATGCACTGAAGACAAA
>PVKE010009139.1:0-45678 GCA_004027555.1 Craseonycteris thonglongyai | reverse complement strand
ACCGAGGATCGAATCCCGGCTCCGGCCCAGGCAGGACCCACGTGCTGAACTGGGGAGTTCCCACAGTTCGGTTCTCTAACTGTCTCTGTCTCTGTCTCTCTCTCTATCTGTCAAAAAGTAAAATAGAAATAACTATGCACTGAAGACAAAAAGATAATTTCTCTCTATAAATGTGAAAAGATAAAAAATAAAAAATAAATAAAAATAAATAAAAAAAAAAGATTTATTTTGAGACAAGGTGTGAGAGAGAAGTAGGGAGGGCCCAGAGCAGTTGCCATAGTTCTATATCATCATTAGTTGTGACATGGTTTCATTCTACACAGGTGAATGTGGGGCTGTGAGGGGCAGGAACCAAACCAGGGGCCTCCTGCATGGGAGGTGAGAACATTTGCTGCTGAGCTGTTCCAGTGGTTACCAGTTGTGCTGCAGTTCAGCATACGGGTTTGAACAGGTTGGGGCGGAGCATCAAACCAAGGCAACCTCTGAGCTATCCCAGCATCCCCTGATCTTTTATCTGTTGACTTGCATATCTATTTGTTTCTATGGTTATTTCAAAGAAAGCATCACTTAGGACTTGTTTCAAAACACAAAGAGACATAGAATTTGCTCTTATTCTTTGCAAAACTAAGAGTGTTTATACCAGCAATTTGGGTAAATGATTTTATATTTGGAATATTTTTCTTCCCGATTCCATTATTCGTCTCCTGAATCACAGTCATCACTGCTTGATATACTAGGGCTGTTCAGAAAGTATCCAGCCATGTAATATGAAAAATAGAAGCATTTATAGTGGGGTTTTTTTCCAGACAGCCCTTATAGATACAGGTCTTGCATGTTAACAAACATTACATTGGGTAGGGCTACCAATTTGTTGAACATCAGACTCGCAGTTTTCACTTCAGTACCCCATTTGGCTTTCAGTGTCATTTTCGTACAAAATCAAAACAGACATCTTAAAGGGGTTATTTCTATAGTTCATACTTTAACACTGAATATATATATATATATATATATATATATATATATATAACTGTTTCTTGATAATATTTGCATTATAACTGCACTCAAAGCAAATTAAATGTGCACATCTCAGAGACATCAATGTTTACAATGGCTTAAAAACCACATGACAATATCCGAGATATCTTTGTTAATTTACATTTCCCTAATGACTAATGATTCTGAGTATTTTTCTTTAGAAAAATGTCTATCTAGATCCTTTGCTCATTTTAATCGAGTTGTTTGTCTTTTTAATGTTGTATTGTTAAGAGTTTTTGTCCTTTAAGAGATAGGTGATTCGCAAATATTTTCAAATGGAATGTCTTTTCACTTTCTTGATAGTCTTCAGTTCTCAATCTTTATCTTACTTGACCTTTCAGCAGATTTGAAAGTATCTAAATTACTTTCTTAACTTTATTGGTCTTTATTTTATTTTATTATTTTTGACACATAGAGAGAGAGAGAGAGACAGAGAGAGAGAGAGAGACAGAGACAGAGAGAGAACTGAACTGGGGGCACTCCCCAGCTCAGCACATGGGTCCGCACGGGCTGGGACCGGGACTTGATCCTTCGTCCCCGGCGCTGCAAAGTGAGCACCCAACCCACTGAGCCATCCCGGCTTCCCCATGGTGTCCTTATTAAAAAGATAAATTACTTTCTTTACTTGACTTCCAGAACTATATAGTCTCCTGATTTTTTTCTCACCTTATTGTATGCTTCACCTCATTCTCCTTGGATGCTTAATTGTAATCTCTCCAACCTCTAAACAATGAAGTGCCCGGGCTCAGTCCTTAGACTACTTATTCTGTCATACCACTCCCTCTATTATGTCCTGTGCTCTCATTTATATGCTGACAACTTCAAATTTACCATCAGTTTCATATACTCATCTGTCTACTTGACATTTTTGACTTACATATCTGTTAGGCATTTGAACTTATTAATAGTTATGTCCAAAGCCATATTCCTGGTTTGTTTGTTTTTTTGTTTTTTGTTTTTGAGAAAAGGAGAGTGAGAGAGAGAAGGAGGCCCAGAGCTGTCTCCATAGTTGTACATCATTAGTTGTGACATGATTTCATTCCACGTAGGTGGATGTGGGGCCACGTGGGGCCGGAACTGAACTGGAGGCCTCCCACATGGGAGGTGAGAACCCTTGGCACCATGTCATCCCAGTGGTTTCCGGTTGCACCACAGTTCAGCATACAGCTTTGCATGGGCCGGACAGAGAATTGAACCCCAGACCTCAAAATTGCAAGGCAAGCACCCAACCACTGAGCTATCCTGGCATTGCTATTCCTGATTTTTTATTTTTATTTATTTATTTATTTATTTACTGTGGTTGACAGAGAGAGAGAGAGAGAGAGAGATACAGAGACAGAGAGAGAACTGAACTGGGGGAACTCCCCAGTTCAACATATGGGTCCGCACAGACCTGGGCCGGGATTCGATCCTTGGTCCCCAGCGCTGCAAAGCGAGCGCTTAACTCATTGAGCCATCCCTGCTTCCCCCTGAGTTTTTAATTCTAGAACCTGTTGCTTCCTCAGTCTTCCTTATCTCAGTAAATAGCAATTCCATTTTTCTAATTGCTTGGGGCAAGGAGTCATTCTTGACTTCTCATTCTCTCCCTTCCTACATATAATTCACCGACAAATCTACTGGCTTTAAAATTCAACCTCTCTTTACCACCTCTAGTACTACCAGCTGGTCCAAACCACTGTTTAACCTCTTCTGGATTAATGTAATAGCCCTTCACTGGTCTCCCTGTCTTTAGTACCCTATAATCTTTTCTCAACGTGGCAATCAGAGTGAGTCAGAGTGAGTCTTTTAAAGCATGTCACATTACTTCATTCCTCTACTTAAAATCATGTAGTGGCTTCTCATATCATTCAGAAAAACTCAAATTTCTTACTTACATCATATAACCCCTATTTTAATTCTGACCTCTGCCTCTCTCCCTGTCATACTAACTCCTTAATATTTTTCAAATGCTCCAGGCACATTCCTATCTTAAGGACTTTATATGTGCTGTTCCTTCTACTTGCAATGCCCACCCTTCTGTTATCCTTTTGACTTCAATAACAGCACCTTGCAGAGCCATATTGGAGCCAGAGTCAAAAGGAAAAACCAGTAATATTGATCCCGTCTTTATTTCAATATTTCTATGTGGATTTTTGCATCAATTTTGACTTTAAAAAATAACATCATTTCTTTTGATGACTGAGTTTTTTGTTGCCCCTTTAAATTTTGTACCCAAAGTGAGTATTTCTTATGCCTGGTTTGCCTCATTTGCCTCACCTTGCTCAGGACACTAGGAATAGAAGGGAATCTCTTTCTGATAAGGGTATCTACCATAAACCAACAACTAACATTGTAGCTGATAGTGAAAAACTAGATGCTTTTGCCTTAGGATAAAGGCCAAGTGAAGTATGTCCTGTCTCACCTCTTCTATCTTTACACTGGAGGTTCTAGTTTGTCCAGTAAGGCCAGAAAAAGAACTAAAAGATACCCAAAATTGAAAGGTAGAAATAAAACTGTATTTATAGGTATGATCATCTATATAGAAAATGTGAAAAAAGCTACAAAAAATGGTATTAGAACTAAGAAATGAATTTAGTAATATTGCTTGATAGAAATTCATTGTATGAAAATGACACTTCTGTATACTGGCAATCACATTTTCAAAATGTCATTTATAAAAGCATTAAGAATATGAAGTATGGATAAACCTGACAAAAATGTATAAGACCTCTACACTGCAAACTACAAAATATTACTGAAAGAAATTTAAGCAAACCTAAATAAATAGATTTATCATGTTCATGGATTGAAAGACTTATCAGTGTTACAATGTCAGTTCTCCTCAAATTGATTGATAAATTTAGTTACTACTAATTCTGAGCAAGGTTTTCAATAGTAATTGACAAGCAGATTTTAAAATACACTAACTGACCTCAGTTCTTATATGAGGTCTTACAATTAAGTTCATGAACTCATACTAGAAAAAGTGCTATATACCTCATTGCTGAATATCACTACAGTCACCTTCAAAGTCTCCCCTTGGGAAGCTATGCACCGATGCAAGCGCCTACTCCACTCTTCATAGCAGTTTTGGAACTCTTTGTCTAGAATGGCCATCAGAGCCATCATCATATTCTGTATGTCCTGAATGTTAGCATGTCTTCCTTTCAATAAAGTCATTGGGAGCCAGATCAAGTGAGTAGGGAGGGTGTTTCCAATACAGTTTTTGTTTACTGGCTAAAATCTCCCTCATCTGTGACCTGGTGCATTGTCATGATGCAAGAGCCATGAGTTGGTGAAAAGTTCAGGTCTAACTTTTTCATGCAGTCTTTTCAGCACTTCCAAATAGTCGGTTGACTATTTGTCTAATAGGTACAAATTCATAATGAATAGTCCCTCTGATACCAAAAATGATGAACAACATTGTTTTGACTCTTGATTTGAACTGATGGAACTTTTTTGGTTGTGGAGAATTGACTGACTTCCACTTGTGCACTTTGTTTCAGGGTTATATTGGTACACCAATGTTTCATCACCAGTGATAATGCTGCCCAAAGCATCATCTTGCCTCTCCAAAAGGTCTTGGCAAACTTTGACTCTCCTTTGTTTTTGTTCATCAGTGAGCTTTTTCCAGATGATTTTTGTACACACCTTTCCCATGTCAAGATTTTCAGTTCAGATTTTCCTAAATGTTTCCAAATGTTTACTTGGTCTGCTGTGCTTTTCAGAGTCAGCCAATGATTTGACGAACTTTTGAAATGTTTTTGTCAGTTCTGCTCATTTGGGCTGACCTCACTTCTCTTCTTCGGTGATGCTTTCTCCACACTCAGAAAAACATTTAATCTATTTGCTTACTGCCGTTCTCTTCATGGCATTATCACCATCAACTTGGACTAACATGTCCCTGATTTCACTTCCACTCTTGCCAGGTTTAACAAAAAATTTAATGTTTGTTGCTCTAATTTGAGCTCCGACATTCTCACGACGGCACACGAAAACATGCAACAACAAAAATGACCACCACTCAGCAAGACATCACAATGAGTCGACACGAACACAGCTGTGAGACCATGATATCTTAAGGTTATGAAAGCTTACCAAGTTGTTTGTATAGTGCTGCCAATGTAAGTGCACAGTGACAAGTTCATGAACTTAATTGTCAGACCTCATAGATCTACAATAATCAAGACAGTGTGGCATGGATATTGAAATAGCCAAATAGACCAATAGCAGATTGTCCAAAAATTGACCTGTATATAAATGGTCAGTTGATTTTTCTGTAGAGATATAAAGACAATTCAATAGAGGAAGGATAGTGTTAACAAATGATATTGAAACTATTGGATATCCATGTGCAAAAAGTAAAATTCTATCTATATCTCACAATATATACAATATTTAGTTCAAAATGGATCTAGACATAAACATAACATCCAAAACTATAAAACTTTTCGAGAAAATCATAGGAGTAAATTTTTATGACCTTGCATTAGGCAAGGTTCATGTAACTTCAGAAGTACAATATGTAAAAGGAAAAATTGATAAATTGTACTTCATTAAAGTTAGGATGTTTTGCTATTTTAAAGACACTGTGAAGAGAATGAAAAAGTAAGCCACAGATTATGGGAGAAAATATTTGCAAATTATCTGCCCGATAAAGGACTTGTATCTAGAATATATAAAGAACTCTTAATATTTAAGAATAAAAAAATAGCCCAATAAAAATGTGCAAAAAATTTGAATAGATACTTCAACAAATGTAAGTGCACAATAAGATGTCCAACTTCATTAGCCAGTAAAGATGTAAATTAAACCTACAATGAGATACCATTAGACTACCTATATTAGAATATCTGCAATCAAAAAGACACACTACAACCAGTATTTTTGAGAAGCAGCTGGAGCTGTTTTTTGGGTTTTTTTAAGATTTATTTTTATTGGTTTGTTTTTTTTTGGACAAAGAGAGAGAGAGACAGAGAGTAGGGGGAGGGTCCAGAGCAGTCTCCATAGTTAACAGCATTAGTTTTCCATATGGTTTTACTCCACAGGTGAGCATGGGGCTGCACAGGGCAGGAACTGGACCGGGAGCCTCTCGCATAGGCCCCAGGAAGAACTGAACTGGGCTGGTGCTGGGATTCAGTCCTCAGGCTCCCCGGCTGCGAAGTGAGCACTTAACCCTCTGAGCCATCCCAGTTTCCCCTGGAACTGTTTTACACTATTAGTAGGAATGTAAAATGCTAGAACCACTTTGGAAAACAGTTTCACAATTTTTAAAGAAATTAAGCACTTAAATAACATCAATAAGCCATTTCATTACAAGGTATTTTACTTGGTCCACATAAAGTCTTGTACATGAGTATTCACAGAAGCTTTATCTGTAGAAGTCCAAAACGGGAAACAGTTCAAATATCCATTAACAGGGTAAGCAAATTTTGCTATACCTATGCAGGAAGTTAATACTCGTTAACAAAAAGGAACAATCTATTGACAAATACAGTAACATGAGTGACTCTCAAAATAATAATTCTGGAATGCTGGGATAGTTCAACAGATTAAGTGCTTGCCTTGTAGCCACTAGGTCCCGGGATCAAATCCTGGCCCCAGCCTGTGGAAACCCATATGCTGAACTGTGCCAAAACTGGGAACCCCCAGGATGGCTCCATGGCAAAAGTTCTCATCTCCTATCCAGGAGACCCCCAGTTCAAGTCCCCACCCCACCCTGCCCCGCCACACATCCACCTGTGTGGAATGAAACTGTCACAACTAATATACAACTATGGAGACTGCTCTGGGCCTTTCCACTTCTCTCTCTCTCACCTCTCATGAAAAGAAATCTTTTAAAAATAATGATAATAATAATCCTGGGTGGAAGAAATGATATAAAATAAAGAGTACATAATGCATAATTCTGTTCATATAAAATTGTAAAAGATGAAAACTATTGTGCCAGGAAGCATATTAATGGTTGACTGGGAATGGGAAGGGGAAGAGCAGGGAATGTCTGAATGGATTAAGAAGAACCAGTAAGGAAGGTTACAAGGAGCCATGAGGAAACTTTAGTGTGTGATGGATATGTTCACTCTCTTGACTATGGTGTGATTTCATGGTGTTATACAAGTCAAAACTTTTTATATTGTCTGCTTTAAATTTGTGTAGTTTGTTGTATGTCAGATATACCTCAATTGATTAAAAAAAAAAAAAAAGTTACTAGACTTTGCATTGTAATGGAATGTGAAGCATCCCATGTCCTATTACTAGAAAAGTTAATTGATAGAACTTTACTAGAAGACAGTTTAAGAATATATATTGAAAATGTTTATATTCTACAATTCTACTTGTAGGAGTTTATCATAAGGAAGTAATTGGAATGCATTGCAGTAGCTTATGGGCAAGGATGCTAAAAAAATGCAAGCTGGGGAAGCCGGGATGGCTCAGTGGGTTAAGTGCTCACTTTGCAGCACCGGGGACCAGGGATCGAATCCCGGCCCCCGGCCCGTGTGGAACCATATGCTGAACTGGGAGCTCCCCCAGTTCAGTTCTCTCTCTCTCTCTCTCTCTCTCTCTCTCTCTCTCTCTCTCTCTCTCTCTCTGTCAAAAATAAAAATAAATAAATAAAAATATATTTTTAAAAAATGCAAGCAATCCAAATTTCTAATTACAGAAAGCATGTTAGATCAATTCCGGTATATCTGTTTAAGAAACATTATGCAGCCATCAAAAACTATATTTTCGGGATTCCAGGATAGCTCAGCAATTGAGCACTTGCCTTGCAATCGCAAGGTTGGGGGTTTTGATTCCCAGCCCCCAGCCCATGCAAACCCACATGCTGAACTGTAGTACACAACTGGTAACCACCAGGATGGCTCTGCAGTGAAGGTTCTCGCTTCCCATAGGGGAGGTTCCCTGGTTCAGTTCTTGCCCTGTGCAGCCCCACATCCACCTGTGTGGAATGAAACCATGCCACAACTAATGATGTACAACTAGGGAGACTTCTCTGGGCCCTCCCCACTTCTCTCTCTCTCTCCTCTCAAACAGTAAAATAATTTTTTTTAAGATTTATTTCATTGTCTTTGACAGAGATAGAGACAGAAGGGGGAGGGCCCAGAGTAGTCTCCCTAGTTGTACATCATCAGTTTTTTTTCGACATGGTTTTTATTCCACACAGGTGGGTGGGGGCTGCGCAGGACGGGAACTGGGCTGGGGTCCTCCCGCATGGGAAGCACACCCCAGTTCAACATATGGGTCTGCATGGGCTTGAGGCTGGGACTTGATCCCTGGTTCCTGGGGCTGCAAAGCGAGCATCCAACCCCTTAAGCCATCCCAGCCTCCCCTAAAATAAATCTTAAAAACAAACAAACATGAGATTCTCAGTGGTAGAGGAAAAAATTATTCGTGTGAAAGTGAAAAAACTAGTTAAAAATAAATATATTCAGTATATCCAGCTTTTCCCTTTAAAGCTAAATATAAAAGTATTTACAATGATTTTTTTGTGGTGGGTGAATAAGGTCATTAGTGCTCTTTATATTCTTTATAACTTCCTATATTTTAAAATCTTTTTTTGCTACAAACAGTATTGACTGTGCAGATGTAGCATTAAATACAATTTTAAAAATAAATGTTGGTTCTAATATGGTTTGAAAAAATCCATAAGGCATTTTGTGAGAAGGCAGATTTTTCACTTTTAGACAAAGAAAATCTCCAGCTTCCTGAAACTGTCCTGTGCCAGAAGCAGTAGTGGATTTTTAGGAAGAGAATCTTATCAAAGAAAGACCAGGGATACTTATAAACACATTGACTTGATTTTAGAATGTAAAATTTGAATTTGAATTGTGATTAGCTCTATAGTTGATATTTAGGTGGAAATATTTCCGAAGAAAAGATGCAACTAAGGTATTTCATTTTGTATCTCCTAATGGTATCTAGTTCTTATCTTTATATCCCTCCCCCACCAACAGAATTGAGAGTAAAACAGCACAGTTCCAGAAATCATCTCAGCACCATGCATTTCATCATGGACTCATCAGCTAGTCATACCAAATTCATCTAAGGAAAATCCCCCGTCAATCAAGTTTTAAGCAAGCATCCTAACTCTGCAGTGTATTTACAAGGGGTGGTTAAGGAATTCACGGAATGAAAGGGAAGAAGGCTAAAAAAATATATATTACTTTTCCTTTTCAATATATTCACCCTTAACCCTAGTATACTTTTCAGATCTTTCAATAAGTTTATTTATACCCTCAAAAAAAATTGTCAGCTTTAACCTCTACCTCATCTGTAAATCTCTTCCCTCAGAGCTGGGTTTGTTTGTTTTTTTCCTCATATTTGGGAACAAATAATAATTAGAGCCAGGTCTTGTTTGGAAGTCACACTTTGAAGAGTAGCCATTGCTTTTGTGCATGGGCACATTGTCATGCTAAAGCAGCACCCCTTTGGCCCATTTTCTTTTTCACAGATTCCTTTAACTGTTTCAGCAGACTGGAATGGTACTCTCCAGTTACTGTGACACCCTTATTCTTTTAATCGATCAGCAGGCTACTTTGTGTATTTCAAAAAACAATAGCCATGATTTTTCCAGCCAAATGCAACACCTTGAACTTCTTAGGGCATGGCGTGCCCTTTTCATTACACTGCATGAACTGCTTTGACTCAGGCTTGTAATGATGAGCCCATTTCATTTCATCTCCAGTGACAATCCAGTTTAAAACGTCACCTTTTTTAAGATTTATTTTATTGTTTTTGACAGACAGAGACAGAGAGAAGGGGGAGGGCCCAGAGCAGTCTCCATAGTTGTATGTCATCAGTTTTTGACATGGTTTCATTCCACAAATGTGAGCAGGGGCTGCACAAGGCAGGAACTGGGCTGGGGGCCTCCTGCATGGGAGGCATGCCCCCTCAAGCCAAGGGCTGAGTTGGGGTGGGAGTGGTGGCAAGGACCAAATTGGGGGCCTCCCACATGGGAAGCATACCCCAATTCAGCATATGGGTCTACACGGGCTGGGGCTGGAATTCGATCTTTCGTCCCTGGGGCTGCCAAGTGAGCGCTTAACATGCTGAGCCATCCCAGCTTCCCAGTCATCTTTTTTTTTGTCTTTGAAAGAGAGACAGATACAGAGAGAAGGGAAAGAACCCAGAGCAGTCTCCATAGTTGTACGTCATCAGTTTTCGACATGGTTTTGTTCCACACAGGTGGGCGTAGGCCACACAAGGTGGGAAACTCCTGCATGGGAGGCATGCCCCTTGAGAGCTGGGGACTGAAACGGGGGCCTTCCACATGGGAAGCTCGTCCTGACGAGAACCAAACTGGGGGCCACCACATGAGTCAGCACGGGCAGGGTCCTGGACTCGATCCTCAAACCTTGGGGCTGCAAAGTGAGTGCTCAACCTGCTGGGCCATCCCAGCATGAGCTTTCTTGGTACTCATTTTGCACCTGACTTTTGACATCCTTAGATGCTAATGGAGAATATTCAAAATGGTTGTAGGTGATATTCCAACCATTTCTGCAAGCTGCTTTTTATTCAATCTGGCATCTTCCACTATAGGTTTTCAACTTTTTTGACAATGTCTAAGCAAGCAGCCTAAACAGGGCATACTGGACGGATGTCATCTTTAATCAACTCTGCCTTCCTTGAAAAGGTTATGCCTCTTGTAAACCATGGATTTTACAGGGCAACAGTCCGCATACATTGCTAGCATCTGTTCCAAAATTGTTTGAGGTGTTTTCCCTTCTTTTGTGAATAATTTAATGATGGTGTGAAATTCAATTTTATCCATACTTGGGGGTTTTCTTCACATTTAACATGCTTCTGAAAACTTGGATGCAAGTAGGCTGCAATTTGGCATATATACTAATAATGATTCAGACTGTGTGCACTAGTACTTTCACTCTCCGATAACTCCTCATTCCACAAATGTCTTGACCGCTCCTTTTAAAGATTTATTTTTATTGTTTTTTGACAGACAGAGAGAGACAGAGAGAAGGGGGAGGGCCCAGAGCAGTCTCCATAGTTGACAGCATTAGTTTTCCATATAGTTTTACTCCACAGGTGGGCATGGGGCTGCGCAGAGCAGGAACTGGGCCAGGAGCCTCCCGCAGAGGCCCCGGCAAGAACTGAGCTGGGAGCACACCCCAGTTCAGCACATGGGTCCTCACGGGCCGGGGCCGGGATTCGATCCTTGTTTCCCAGGGCTGCAAAGTGAGTGCTTAACCCACTGAGCCATCCCGGCTTCCCCTGTTACATTTTTAGAGAGAAGTTAATTCCCTAAGAAGACAATAGTAACAAAGTTTATTTTTAGAGGTGCTGGTTGTCTTCTTCATGTCCTACCTAATTACACTGCTCCTCGCTGTCTTTGGTTTCCTAACTTTAGGTTGGCCTAAAGAAGAGTGAGGAAGGGGAAGGGAATCAGGAATAACTTGAACTGATAATACTTGTAGGTATCAGCAACATTTTCTACTGTCATCTTAAAGGAATGCTGGGTAGGATGATACCTATTGAAACAGAATGGAAGGCAGCCAAAGTCTTGGGTTTAGTACAATGAAATAGTTCTTAAGTTTATTAGAACTACCATTTAATGCTTTTTCATTAGCTGTCTCTAGTTTTAACCTTTCCCATAAAATGTAATAGAGAGGTAGCTATAGTGTGGCAACTTATAGCCATTCTCTTTTATCTCCAGAATAGAGATATTTGTCTTTAGGATAATATTTTATAGTTTTTTATTTTTTAAGATTTATTTTATTGTTTGAGAGCAGGACAAAGAGGGAAAGAGAGAAAGAAGTGGGGAGGGCCCAGAGCAGAATTCATAGTTGTACATTTTTTAGATGTGACATAGTTTTCATGCCATACAGGTGAATGTAGAGCCTAGCGGGACAGCAACTGAACCGGGGCCTCCCACTTGGGAGGCGAAAATCTTCGCCACAATCTCAGCAGTTAATTAGTTGTGCCGCAGATCAGCATATGGCTTTGCATGGACTGGGGCTGGGAATCAAACCCAGACCTTGCAGTTGCTGAGCTGCTGAGCTATCCCAGCATCCCTAATTTATTTTCTTGATAGCTTTTCTTCCTATGAGTGATTGTCTCTGCCTGTTGCTTTCTAAAAGAGGTTCCAGAAGAACAGTGCTTTGCTGTTTATTCAATATTTTAGGAGAGGCTACTCTGTAGAACAGGGGTGTGCAACCTTTTGACTTCCCTGGGCCACAGTGGAAGAATTGTCTTGGGCCACACATAAAATACACGAATACTAATGATAGCTGATGAATAAAAAAAAAAACTGGGAAAACATTTCATAATGTTTTAAGAAAGCTTACGAATTTGTATTGGGCACATTCAAAGCTGCCCTGTATGCGACCCACGGGTCAAGAGTTGGACAAGCTTGCTGTAGAACAAAGAATGTTATAATTTAACTTACAAGAATGGCAAAGACTAAAGGAATTAGTTCATCCTTTAGAGCAGGGGTCTCTAAACTACGGCCTGCGGGCCGGATGCAGCCTGCGAGGCCCTCTCATCCAGCCCGTGGAGACCTTTTTATCTGAATAAAATAATATTAAATAAATAATTAAAAACAACATCTATGTTTTGATTCTCTTTTATTTGGACCTCGACTGTGTAGTCGGCCCCCAAACTGCTGTTTGATAGTTAATGCGGCCCGCAGGTTGAAAAGTTTGGAGACCCCTGCTTTAGAGCATCAGTTTCTCAAGCAGTGGTATGTGTACTCCCCGAGGTACATGCTGGACTGTTCAGGGTTATGTGAAAAATAATCAGTAGTGGTGAAAAAACAAGTAAATTAAAGTAAAACAAATAAAAAAATAAGTAAACTCTATCCAATATCCCTGTTCTACTTAGTAGCCTCTCCTAAAATATTAAATAAACAGCAAAGCATTATCTTTGTGGAATTTCTTCTAGAATGCACAATGTTAGTTATGGAACAATAAATGTCAAGTTTGAATCCTTGTTAATGAAGACACTTCAAAACTTTAGGGAGTGATGATTGGTGAGGGCACGGCTATGAATCCTTACCCCAAACCGCTCTTCTACCAGTTACACACAGTTTCAGAACAATCCATTTGCGATGTTTCTAGAACTTCCCCAAACATATAAATACATCCATAGACAGACTGATCAGTTAGCTATTGACTAACGTAAAAGTAAGTACTTTGTCTTTAATTGTGATTCTTTTCAAGTAGTTTTTTTTTATTTAATATTTAACAGTTATTGTCAGTGATTTTTTTTTTAAGATTTATTTTATTTATTTTTTTGACAAGAGTCAGAGAGAGAGAGACAGAGACAGAGAGAAGGGGAGGGCCCAGAGCAGTTTCCATCATTGTACGTCATCAGTTTTTGACATGGTTTCGTTCCACACAGGTGCGGGGTTGGGGGGAGCCATGCAGGGCAGGAACTAGGCTGGGGGCCTCCCGCATGGGAGGCATGGCCCCTTGAGCCAGGGTACAAACTAGGGGCCGAGAACCGAACTGGGGGCCTCCCACATGGGAAGCACACCTCAGTTCAGCATATGGGTCCTCACTGTCTGAGGCCGGGATTCCATCCTTGGTCCCTGGGGCTTCAAAGTGAGCGCTTAACTCACTGAGCCATCCTGGCTTCCCCTGTCAGTGATTTTTTAAGTGTGTCAGTTATGGATCAGTGGTTGAAAACAAGAACAGTTTTAAAAAAACAAAACTTGGTGTGGCTTATAGCCCATAACCAAGTACTTTGTGTGCACAGCTACAAGTACACTCACACAGGAGATTGTAAAAAAGTGTGTGCCTTAGATACTACACAGAAGAAAAGGAAATACTTTGAAGAGTATATTAAATACAGGTTTTCATTTGTAGGGGACAATGACTGCCCTAAGCCTTTGTGTTGTGTGTGGGGAAATATCCAAAAGTAGCATGAAACCTTCTTTACTCAAGCGACATTTAGAAACTAAACATCCTATGTATAAAAACAAGGAAATAAGTTATTTTTGGCCCTTAGAAAAG
The DNA here is from genome assembly GCA_004027555.1 of Craseonycteris thonglongyai. Taxonomy (NCBI): domain Eukaryota; kingdom Metazoa; phylum Chordata; class Mammalia; order Chiroptera; family Craseonycteridae; genus Craseonycteris; species Craseonycteris thonglongyai. The sequence continues at coordinate 31,690 of PVKE010009139.1, read as the reverse complement.
CATCCAAATGCTACTTCATGCATGATATCAGAAAAGAAAGACAATGAGAGTGCCGTTGAACTTCATACTGTATTGGTTATCGCATAGCTAAATATACCATAGCTGAAGATTTAATTTCTTCTTGTATGTTTTTTGGATGTTTGGGAAAGAACATGTCCCCAAAACTAACACTGTCTCTTTTTCAAACAATACAATGTCTCGATGCATTCAGGAAATGTCTGATGATGATGAGGCTATAGTAGTAGGTAGAATTAGGAAAAGTAAATTATTTTTCATCCATGTTGGTGAAAGTGTAGATGTTGCTGATTTATCCATTTTGCTCATCATCATGAGGTATTTGGTAGGAAATGATATTGAGGAAAACCTGTAGCTTTGTTACCCATTGATAGAGCATACCACAGGCAAAGATGTTTTTAATGCAATCAGTGGTTATTTCATTGAAAAAGGACATCAGTTGGTCGAATTGTAGTGTATGCACTGATGGAGGCAAACCTATGTCAGGTTGTTTTGTCAGGTAGGGCTACTTGGTCAAATTAAAGAAGTAGCTCCCCATGTACCATGTAGTCACTACTGCGTTTATAGGCAAAGCCTTATATCCAAGCCTTTTCCTAATGAATGGAAAGATGTTCTTGATGAGGCTGTAAAAGTTGTAAATTTTATTACATCACAACCATGTAACTCCAGATTGCTTAAAGCACTGTGTGAAGAAATGAACAGCATTCACAGCACATTACTTTTTCATACAGAGGTTAGGTGGGCATCTCGTGGCAAAGTACTTACACGTATATTTGAGCTTAGACATGAAATCCAGGTATTATTTGTTGAAGGCCATAATTTCCCTCTTGCTTCAAAGTATCAGGACAGTTATTGTCTTTAAATCTTGAATATTCACCAGGTATTTTTCTATAAATACTCAGTTTGGGACTTCAAAACAGCTCAGTCAGTATATTCATTGTAAGTGACAAAATTGAGTTAATGATTTAAAAACTGGACTTTTGGAAAGCATGTATTGAAAAAAAGTCAGCCTGAAGTTTTTGAAATTTCACAATTTATTATCTGTGAATGACTTGCACCTAATCCCAAAACGTGAAAGTCTTAAAGTGTCCTTTTATAAGTACTTCCCTTAACATGGAAAAGGAAGCAACTGAATTGCAGATTCCTTCAATAAGAATTCAAAGATTCTAAATTATCAATCAATGAAAAAGCAGTTAATTGGACTTTCTTTTTTTTTTTTTTTTCATTTTTTTAAAAAAGATTTTATTGTTTTTGACAGATACAGAGAAAGACAGAGAGAAGGGGAAGGGCCCTGAGCAGTCTCCACAGTTGTACATCATCAGTTTTCAACAGGGTTTTGTTCCACACAGGAGGGTGGAGGCCACACAGGGCAGGAACAGGGCTGGGGGCCTCCTGCATGGGAGGCATGCTCCCTCAAGCCAGGGCCCAAACCGGGGGGTGAGAACCCAGCTGGGTGCCTCCTGCATAGGGAGCACACCCCAGTTCAGCATATGTGTTCACATGGGCCAGGGCTGGAATTCGATCCTTGGTCCCCTGGGCTGCAAGGTGAGCGCTTAACCTGCTGAGCCATCCTGGCTTCCCCTAATGGAACTTTCAACCAATTATTATTATTTTTTTTTAAGATTTATTTATTGTTTTTGACAGAGAGAGAGAGAGAGACAGTCCAAGACAGAGAGAAGGGGGAGGGCCCAGAACAGTCTCCATAGTTGCACATCATTGATTTTTCAATAGTTTCATTCCACAGGTGGGTGGAACTGCACAGGGCAGGAACCGGGCGGGCCAGGGTCTTGCCCGGGTGAGAACTGAACTGGGGGCATTCCCCAGTTTAGCATATGGGTCCTCATGGGCCGGGGCCAGGATTCGATCCTCGGTCCCTGGGGCTGCAAAGTGAGTGCTTAACCCACTGAGCTGTCCCGGCTTCCCCTAAATTCTAATTTTAAAAGGAAGCATCTTATTACCTTCTGGGTGGATGTCAGTAAGGAATCTGAACAGCTTAGTGAGAAGGTACTTAAATACCTCTTTCCATTTACTAATACTGAACTAGTGGAGAGAGCTTTTTCTTCTTACACTTTCATAAAAAATAAGTACCACAACAAGCTTAATGCATGTCCAGATTTAAGACTGTATTTTGCATCTTTTGAGGCTGATTTCAAGAAAGTAAGTACATCAAAGCAAGCTCAAAGATCTCACTAGCAATGATTATTTATATCAGCTAGTGACTTGCATAACAATCATAGATGTTTCAGATAACACAAATTAATATTAATAAATTTAAAGTGTGTTAAACATTTGATCATCATTATCAATATTTAACTGTGTTATGTATATTGTAAAATTAAATCTGTGGTTTGTACTTTTAGTATAGTCATTTTTCTTTCCTAACTTATTACTTCATTTCCACTATTTTACATCAAGATAGGCACTGAACAAAAGTTTCAGTATTTAAAAACATCTGTTTTAGAAATATTGGGTACAATTTATAGAAATGGATTTAAAAGGGGTACACAAGAAGAAAAAGGTTGGGAACCACTGATCTAAAGCAGCTGAAGGAAATAGCAGCACATTTTTCTCCAAAGTGAACTTTGCCATCCACCAGTTGTTGAAATCTCAGCCTTGTCTTTGTATGCATTTTAGTGTCCTAAGGGGTCAGGGGTGAAAATCCTATCTTACCTTCATTTTTTATACATGGAGTGGCTATTGTATAGATAAATGAGACTGTATCAATTCTGGTAAGGCTATATCTTCAGCACCTAGCTTTGTCCCTACTTATAGAAGGGGCTTAGTAAACTTTATTTCATAAATGCTGAAATAACTGAGATCTGGGAAAGGGGTTCAGGAAGCCTAATATTACAATGAGTTTCTGGAAAGTTGTGTTATATTTTCCTGCATTTGTGGAGGGACTAGTAAAAGTTATCCCAACTTAATTACATTCTCAAAGCCATTCATTCAAAAATATTTATTGAGTACTTCCCTGGGAATACCTTTCTTCATAGAATTTCCAATTTAGTGTGTGGGGGGTGGGGGTTTGGGGGGACATTACAAAAATAGTTATTTTGCATGAGAGAATTGCTGCAAAGGAAAGTTATACCTCTAAAATACTATGGAGTTGCTAGCTTAAGTTGCTAGCTTAATTTGTTTGAAAACTTAATATACCATAAAAATGTATACACATTTTAAGAGATGTTATCTATGTATTACATAAATACCGATGGTAACCACTTGTAATTGAACCTCTTGTAATTGCAAAAGTCAAATGTGACTTGTATTCGTCTTTTGTTATCTATATATTGAGTATTACAATTTTAACACAGTTTTTATCCTTTCTTAAAATGTATATGCACTTTTTTGGGCACTGTCTGTAGTTAGTAAAATCTCTTTACTACCTAAAGAGGTCATCAGGAATGTTTGGCATGTTTCCTCATTGTAACAATGTGTAAGTAATAGATAATAAGGACTTTTTTGCCTTAAGGTAAAATTTGTTTCTCTTAGTTTTAAACCAGGGGTGTCCAATCTTTTGGCTTCCCTGGGCCACATTGGAAGCATTGTCTTGGGTCACATATAAAATATACTAACACTAACAAAAGTTGATGAGCTAAAAAATAAATTGCAAAAAAAAAAGAAAAAAAATCTTTTTTTTTTTTTTAGAGATTTATTTATTGTTTTTGACAGAGAGAGAGAGAGAGAGAGAGAGAGTGAGAGAGAGAGAGATACAGAGTCAGAGACAGAGAGAAGGGGGAGGGCCCAGAACAGTCTCCATAGTTGTACATCATTTGTTTTTCCACATAGTTTCATTCCACAGGTGGGCGCAGGGCTGCACAGGGCAGGAACTGGGCCGTGGTCTCACCCCGGTGAGAACTGAACTGGGGCACTCCCCAGTTAATCATATGGGTTTGCACGGGCTGGGGCCAGGATTCGATCCTCGGTCCCCGGGGCTGCAAAGTGAGCGCCTAACCCACTGAGCCATCCCAGCTTCTCCCCCCCACCCCCCAAATCTTATAACCTATTAAAGTTTATGAATTTGTATTGGGCCGCATCCAAAGCTGCCCTGGGCTTCATGTGGCCCAAAAGCCATGGATTAGACAAGTTTGTTTTAAACTGTGAAATAAATCCTGTTCGGTTTAAAGAGTAACAATTAAAAGAGCACTTGTGGGGAAGCCGGGATGGTTCAGTGGGTTGAGCACTCACTTTGCAGCCCCGGGGTCCAAGGATCAAGTCCCAGTCCCAGCCCCAGCCTGTGTGGACCCATATGCTGAACTGGGGTGTGCTTCCTACCCCAGTTTGGTTCGGCTCTCACCTGTAGTGTGCTTCTCATGTGAGAGGCCCCTAGCTCATAGGGGCCCTACTCCCATGTGGGAAGCCTCCTGCCCAGTTCTCCCATCCACACCCCCTCGCCCACCTATGGAATGAAACTGTGTCAAAAACAAATGAGAAAACTAATGACGTACAACTATGGAGACTGCTCTGCACCCTCCCCCTTCTCTGTCTCTCTCTGTCTTATCTCTGTGAAAACAATTTGAAAAAAGAAAGAAAACTTCTCTTACCCAACTTAAGATGTAAAGCATAAATGCTTTAGGTCTAGAACCTGCTGCCCCCTTTCCCATTATACCCTCTCCTTCCTCTTTACTTCCCACTGACATTTTATATTGATCATTTATCTGCTTATTTTTATATTTTTCCAATTGTCTGTATTGCTAAGCAGTTTTTCTTAGTTTTGCCTGATTTTTTCTGTTTGTGATTTAAATGGAATCATAGTGTCATGCCTTTATCTGTGACTTGCCTTGTTCTTGTCCATGTTGATGTGTGCAGTGTAGTTAATTTATTTTCACTGCTTTTTTGTGTTGTATAGTATAAATATATGAAAATATATATCGTCAGTCTGTTGGTGGACATTTGGGTTATTTTCAGCATTTTTGTTATTACAGACATTGCTGGCATGAACACTGTTATCTCCTGGTGCACATGCACAAAAGTTTCTCTGGGGTACAAACCTAGAAGTGTAGTTGCAGGGTAATAGAGTTTTCACATGTTCTACTTTACTAGCTAGGCCAGTTTATAAAAACGGTTGTATTATTTCATGCTTCCAGCAGCTTGGCTTAATTAGTACTTGGTATTGTCAGCTTTAAAAATTTTGCCAGTATGATAAGTACATAATACAGGGATGTCCAACATTTTGGCTTCCCTGGGCCACTTTGGAAGAATAATTGGCTTGGGCCACACAAAAATACACTAACACTAATGATAGATGAGGGGAGCTAAAAAACAATCGCAAAAAAAATCTCATTTTGTATTAAGAAAGTTTACGAATTTATTTTGGGCTGCATTCAAAGCTGTCCTGGGCCACATGCAGCTTCACGGCCACAGGTTGGACAAGCTTGGCTTACATTGTCCTAAAGACCAATGTGACCACCTATCAGTATGTTGTATACTGAATGAAGCCTGTATTTTTTCTTACTCTCATTCTTTAAAATAAATTCAGAAAGAATACAGGGTGAGAGTTTAAAAGTTGTCAGGGCTAACCCTAAGGTTTATAAGGTACAAAGTATTACTTCCTCTGAGTACTGTGAAACAAGGACTGTGTACTAAGAGTGCATCCTTCTAAATATATGTGAATATAGACTTTCCTTCTGAATGGACTGTCTAGTCTTTTTAGGATAGTAATGAAATAACATGGTACTTTGCTACATTGCTTGAAATACTTTATATGAAATGAGAACTTCTTAGAATATGACTTTTTTTTTTCTCTCTTTCTGCAGATTAGAAAATAAATTCTTTGACTGTTAAATAAAACCTTAGTTTTGAGGGAGAACAGAAATATCTACTTTGGGTCTGTTGGTGTTAATCATAATGTGGCACAGAATGGGGCACACAGTCAAGTTTTATACTAGGAGTTTCTCTTTAGACTGGTAAATTGGATGTTGATTGAAAACATGAGGTAAACAATGAAATTGAAAAGCATATATTTCTGCCACATGAATTTTATTAGAAATACGAAAGTAACATTTCTCTCCTGTGTACCATTCCCTCCCTCCCTCCCTTCCTTCCCCACTCCTCCCTCGCTTCCTCCTTCCCTTCCTCCCTTCCTGCAGTTGTGACTTGGTTTATTTAGTTTCTTGTTAGCTCCTGCATGTGTGTGCCTATTCTCCTACTATAATCCTTTACTGAATCAGATCAAGCCAGCTTTGAGACTAGAAATCCATAGAATCTCTTTTGCAATTTGAGCAAAACCTATAAAAAGAATTAGCTGTAGATCTAGGCTCTGGAACACAGGAGATGTGAAAATCATACCAAGATAGGCTATTTTAATATTTCATAGATTGAAAGAAGATATTTCTTTTCCTGAGGGATAAATTCATCTGAACTATTTCACCATTTATTATACTTGAAATACATATATCTGTGGAGTTCAAAAATTGTGATTCTTCTAACACCTGTCATGCTTGGACCCTAAGCCTGATGTTAGTCCAGAGCCAATGTGGTTTAGTTACTGCCTTTATTTCATATCAGTTGGAAGAGGTTCCCTGTTGGCAGTATTTTCTTTTTGTACTGAAAATGCTGTCTGAATGTAGAGATTGTTGTTCTGATGGCTAGATACCCTTGTAAAAAACTTAAGTTAGCAGCAGTGCTATTAAGGATAGCTACCCCCTGACAGTCATACCAGTTTGAATTAGAATTTAGAAGAGACTAAAATTATAGCATTTTATTAATCTCATAAGGAAACTGAAGTCAAGAGAATTTAAGTGACTGCAGCTAATGCTAGAAATGTCTTGAGTTTACTTGAAACTGAGTAATAGGAACCAGGAAAACCTCCTTTGCAGAATTAAAGTCTGCTTGTTATAGAAAGCAGGGGAAGAGCAAATTGAGGAGACCTCCCTGATCTTTTTAAAGACTGCTGAAGTATTTGTGCTGTAGGCATTTTTCCTCTTATTAGAAGTTGCCCCACTTACTTGTTTTTCCAAAGGTTTCTTCTCAAGTGAGTGATTAGCCAAATGCCTCATTGAGGTGGAGATTAAGTACTTTCTAACTCCTTAGAGAATTACAGGATTATTACCAATTTGTCACCTGCTGGCCTTTCTTATCTGCTTAGGGAGACTGTAAATTTATGCATTCTGTTCTATAAGAGCAAGGTTATACCATCCTACTGGAGCTTCTGGCTGCCTTTCCCAGTCTTACTAATATTGCAATGAGGACAGTGTTTCAGCTAACCCAAATAGGGCCAGTGGTGTAACTACACATCACAGTGTCATTTTAGGACTTTCTATCCTGTGTTTCTTCCTGGCTTGCTCAGATGGACACTAGCAAATTTCATTTTAACTCTTCTAATGGAGCCCTGTAGAGAGTAGTACAAGAATTATGGAAGTTACACTCACCATATGTGTACATGTTCCATCCTGAAATAAGGCTGGGCTGAAAAAGCCAAAAAGGAAACACATAGATAAAGTACTGTAGAATTGTACACCTGGAACCTATGTAATTTTTATTAACCAAAGTTACTCTAATAAATTTAACAATAAAAAGTTTTTTTTTAAAAGTTTAAAAAAGAGTCAAAAGCTAAAAAGGATAGAAATTTGTTTGATATTTTAAGTTGATGATCTAGTAGCCAACTCCTGACCTTTCTTAGCCTGAAAAGAGTTGCTGATATCTTCGACTTGTGAACCTTCTAATCTTTGTTCTGAAGGTAAAGGTCAGTGGATAAAGCCCCTTCAGAGGATTACTAAGGCACATTTAATAACAGAAACTCCAGCAGCATTTCACATTTATCAGGGTATGTGCCAGATTAAAGTGCTAAATGCTTTTTATACGATGTTTCGTTTAATTCTCACAATAGTTCTGAGATACATACTACTAATATGATTTCTATTTTACTAATTGAATAAGTGGCTTTAAAAAGTTAAATGACTTGCCAAAAATTGTACAACCAGTCGTGGTGGATCTGTCTGAACCCAAGTTGTCTATCATCAGTGTCCGTTTCTCTAAATCATTATCTCCTCCTATGGTACTTATATTGACGTCTTCTGTTTGAAGTACGTAGTCTTTCTTCCCTTATCTATTCTTAAACCAAAACTTTCCTCTACTACTTCCTAAAATAGTGGACACCTTGAACTATTTTAGGGACTTTTTTGAGATTTTCTTTCCTACAAGGGTAAAATTATAAATAAAATGGTTAAGAAATTTTACATATTGGAAACAGACCTAGAAACTTAAGAGGTTTGTTTATTATAGAAATTTGGCAGGAAAAATTGTCCTTTTGAAAATCTTTTGATGGTATCCACAGATAAATGACTGAAAACTGAGACTGGTGGATGTGGTTAAAGAATTAGATGGTATATGATTGATTACACTGGTTATGGTAAAAGCTAGAAAGTTATTCTAGTTTACTAGAAAGTCAAAGAGCTGCCAGGAAAAGTTGGAGAGAAGAAGAAAAACATACTGTGCGTGGCCCTCATTTAATTTATGAACTTAGAATTTTTCCTGACAACTACTTACTGATTAAAAATCTCAACTCCCAGCCTGTGCTCTTAACAAATCTAGCATTTCATTGTTCTGACTTAAGAGAGACTCAAACTCTGCGCAGTATTCAAGTGTTTGGGCCTGAACTGTTTGAACATTACCTGTGGATAAATATAAGGCCATGCATATGGGAGGTGGGGCATAAGATAAACTGAACTCTGTATATTTAGTGCATATTGTATGTTAAATAGTGTATGTGTGTGTGTGTGTATGATCTAAGTTAATTCTAAAAAACCTGGAAGTTGATGAAGTGACATATCAGAAAGCCTTAAAATATGCAAACCCTTTTACTCACTAGTCCGATATATAGGACGTTAGCCTGTGGAAATCGTGAAACAGGTGAGAGATTTAGCCATTAATGTATTTCTCTCGGCTTTGTTTATACAAGTGAAAATTCTAATAACCTAAATATTTACCTGTAGGGCATTAGTCAAATAAAATATGGTTTATTTGTTTAAAAGAATATTATTCGGGGAAGCTGGGGTGGCTCAGCTGGTTAAGCGCTCACTTTGCAGCCTCGGAGACCGAGGATCGAATCCCTGCTCCGGCCAAGGAAGACCCATACGCTGAACTGGGGTGTCCCTCCAGTTCAGTTCTTGCCAGGGCCTGTGCAGGAGGTCCCCGGCCCAGTTCCTGCCCTGCGCAGCCCCGCGCCCACCTGTGAAGTGAAACTATATGGAAAACTAATGCTGTCAACTATGGAGACTGCTCTGGGCCCTCCCCTTTCTCTCTGTCTCTGTCTGTCTCTCTCTCAAAAAACAATGAAAATAAATCTTAAAAAAAAAAAAGAATATTATTCAATCATTTAAAATTGTGTTTTAAATTATTAGCTAATTGACACAAAAATGTTTATGAGGGGAAGCCGGGATGGTTCAGTGGGTTAAGTGCTCACTTTGCAGCGCCAGGGACCGGGAATCGAATCCCGGCCCGTGCGGAACCATATGCTGAACTGGGAGCTCCCCCAGTTCAGTTCTCTCTGTCTCTGTGTCTTTCTCTCTCTGTCTCTCTCTCTGTCAAAAATAAATTAAAAAAAAATATTAAAAAAAAATGTTCATGATATAGTGAAATTCTGGTAATCTAGCTTTTTGCAATCTGAAAATTCCAAGTGGTCTTCAAGAAAGTTCTCATATTTAAGAATAATCCAGAATGTTCTGATCATCCAACCATAATAATTGAATGGATAAGAACAGTATTGTAGAGTCAATTGTAATAGAAATGAATTGGATAAAGATTGATATTTACTGTCTAGCTATAGTAATACTTTCGTGGTGGACCAACCTCCTTAGCTATCATTCAAGTATTTTATTTAAGGAAAATGCAAAAATTTAATGCTGTTAAAAGCAGGAGAGGTTCAAAGGGTTTTTTTGTATCATGAACAGGATGAAGCATAACTCTGCCTTCTAAAAGAACAAAATTAATATTACATCAATAGCTTATTTTAGAAGAAATAAATTGACTCTGAACCTACTCCAGAGCCAGGTGACTAGAGAGAGTCACTGTGATTACTCATCTTACTAGGAACACAGGACTTGGTAGAGGGGCAGTCTTCCTACAGGAAACAGAGATGCTAGGCAGATAAAACCACATGTACTGTACTTTTTTTTTTTTAATTAAAACATGAAAAGGCAAAGACTTAGAGGGAATATGTTCAAATATTTATGAAATATAAAAATTGTAAAGATTTTAAGGGTCATTCGCTCTTAAATTACAGAAACTGGGTCAGTCAGAATATCAAGGGCTGTCAGGAAAAAATCCAACCATAAATGCCTCTGTTTTTCATATCACATGGCTGGATATTTTCCAGACAGCCCTCATAAATTTCAGGAGTTTTGATAGAGTGGTCAGAAACCATTGGGCTTGGACTTACGAGCTTATAAAACTTGAACTACTTTAGCTACCTTGCCTCTAAAGAGTAGAGCCTGTCTAAAAATGAAGCTGGACCAGAGAAAACAGCACTAAGAAACTAGGCCTCAGTGACATCATTTGATGCCCCTACAAGAGAACATGTCTGATTTGGATTCTTACGTTATATAAGAGCCACTAAATTCCCTTTTTGTTGAAGCCAGTTTGGCTGTGGTTTTCTGTCACTTATAATGTAGTTCCTGCGAGATCATAAAGTTCAACCAATTCATTTCATAACATAAGGTTGAAGTTTGGAGAAGTGGTTTGCGTAAGATTATACAACTAAATGGTAGAAAACCAGTACTAAAACCTGGCTCTTCTACCACCTTTACAAGCTTATTACTCCAACATAAATTAGTTTAAGTGGGTTTGGGGTAAAGTTTTTGATGGATTTGAAGATGCCACTTAGGATAAACTAATGGAAATCAGCCCTACTGTTGTTACACAACGTGTCTCTTGGAATGACAATGACTGCTATTGGCAGAGAATTGACCCTAGTATTTTAGCTCTTATTTTTCTAAACCATTGAATAAGAATTCTATCCATAACATTTCATAATGAAATGTTAATAACTCAATTATCTGTGAATTTAGTGTATACTATTTGGCCAGCTGTTCTAATGTTGCCTATTCCCTGGGCCTCCTAAGCTTCTAGAATCATCAGACTCAAACATTTTTCCATGGGTGAGTCCATGACATGAAATATGGACCTCAAATACATGCCAAGCTCTTTCCTGCCTTAAGGGTTTACATATACTGTTCCCTAGGTTCTTTTTATTTTTTTTAAGATTTATTTTTTATTGTTTTTGACAGAGAGAGAAAGAGAGAGATACAGAGACATAGAGAAGGGGGAGGGCCCAGAATAGTCTCCATAGTTGCACATCATTGGTTTTTCCACATAGTTTCATTCCACAGGTGGGCGTGGGGGCTGCGCAGGGCAAGAACTGGGCCGGGGTCTCACCCTGGTGAGAACCGAACTGGGGGCACTCCCCAGTTCAGCATATGGGTCCACACAGCCGGGGCAGGATTAGATCCTCAGTCCCTGGGGCTGCAAAGAGAGTGCTTTATCCACTGAACTATCACAGCTTCCCCTCCCTAGGTTCTTTACATCTTCTCATCTTTCTGATCTCAGCTGAAATCCAACCTCTTCAGAGATACCATCCCTAACTACCCTAGGTAGCAACTCACATTGTTCTCATTACATGCCCTGTTTGTTCCTTAGTAGGTTTCTAATTTATTTACCAGTCTCTTTCATTTACTTCTTCATACCCATTGTCTAGCACAAGACCTACACAAGGCATACTCAATAATTATTTGTTAAATTATTGAATTATGTATCCAGGACTTAAAGAAAAACAATTAAAAGTACTAAGTATTTGGACCCTTCTCCTAGTCTGCCCCAAGTACTTTAATTTCCCTCACACCTCCACTCACTGAATGTATGGCACAAATCCCAAAGAGAGAGGAAACTAAAAGCTGCACTTACCGGTAACTATTGTACAGATAATTGTCTCAGGCCTTTATGAATTAATATTTTATTACCTCTGTTGTTTTTTCTCCTGTCTGTGACTTCTTACCTACCCACTTGCCTCTGACTCAGATTCCTCCCACTAAAATAGTGTATCAGAGAAGTGAGGTGTCCCTGAGAGCAGGGGAGGAAGGATGGAATGACAAGGGCCACCAGAAATCTCTTTCAGGACTCCTAATTGCTCATAGAGTCTAGAATGAGATGGACTTTGAGTGCCTTTTTTTCTTGCTCAGTGCCCTCACTTGAGTGTTTAGCTGGAAGGCAGGCATCTTTTCCTCCTCAGTTACTGTCAGAGCAACATGAAGGTCAGGCAGAGAGAGACAAATGAGAGCAGCTCAGAGAAGGGAGGTTACCACGGTAACAAGAAGGTGGGACTGCTATTTGGAAACCAGCCTAATCTTTCTCCTCCGCCCTCAGCACCGGAAGATGGGTATTGTTTAGCTGACCTGCATCCTTGGGGTGGGAACCATAATCACTTTCTGACAGTTCCCAGTGACACTGGAGTGAGCTGCTTTGCATTTTAATTTGATAAGCAGCAGCCACAGTTTTCTCAGAAGTGCTAGAGACATGGCTTTTTTTTTGGCCCTGTTCCAGGTAAGATTTCTGGTTGTCACAGACAGAGGGTTTGGGGTTGTTGCTTATTTCTCAGCAAAGATTTTGCATATTTGCATATGCATGAAAGATGCCACATAGTTCTCAACAAGGAGAATCAAGTGCATACAGGCAGTCCCTAGGTTATATCTGCCTTAGAAGATCATAGAATTGTTTATGTAGTACTGCTCCTGTCCCTAGCCCTTAGGAACCACTAATCTATTAATGTGTGGAGCCAGTTCTATTGCCCATTACCTGTGCAATGGATGCACTGACTTAATGTCCTTACCCTTCTGCCTCCCCCTAATACTTACATGCCCCCCACTTTTCTTACACTCTTCACCTACCTGCTCATCTCCTCATCAACCTAGTTTCCTTTTCTTATAATAAACCTAAGCCTTCAAATATGTAAACATCTTTCCCTTTTCCTTTACAATAAAAATAGCTTTTTAAAAAAACTAGAATAGTAAATTCTCAGTATAGTGAAAAATCAAATACTGAAAACTACAAAAGAGAAACTAAATACCATCCAGATTCTCACTACCCAAAGATGACTGACTACAAAAGCAACCTTCCAGATCTCAACTTCTAATCTGCATATTGTGTTAGAATCATATGTACGTACATAGAGATCAATTTAACATTAATGTGCTAATCTAGTACATGCTGTATTGTAACCTTTTCTGCACTCAAAAATATGGTGTGGATGTCTGTTCTTCATAACAGACAGAGTCTGTGTTATGGTGGCCATTTAAATTGTTTCTGAGGGTTTTTGTTTGGCTGCTAAAAGCAGCACTGAATCTGGGATGCCGGGATAGCTGAGCAGGTTGAGCTTGTGCCTTGCAACTACCAGGTCCAGGGATCGAATCCCAGCCCTGACCTGTGCAGAACTCCCATGCAACCGGTAACCACCAGGATGGTAACGGTTCTTGCCTTCCATGCCGTAGTCCCCAAGTTTGTTTCCTGCTCCATGTGCCCCCATATCTACCTGTGTGGAATGAAACTGTGTCATAACTAATGATACACAATTATGGAGACAACTCTGGGCCCTCCCCCTTTCTCTCTGTCTCTTTCTCTCTTTCACCTTCTCTCAGACAATAAAATAAAAAAAATTTTTTTAAAGGGCAGCACTGAATCAAACTCAGACTGTACATTATACATCTTTGTGCACTTATCCTGTCATTTTTTATGTAAATTCTAGAAATTGAATTTTTGGACAAAAAGTATATGCATTTTACATTTTGATACATATTACCAAATTGCCCTCTTCAGAGTTTCAACCAATTTATATTCCCACCAACTAGTACTGCATAAGAGTGTTTGGTTTTTTTCCACACTCTTGCCAACTTGGATATTGTTCAACTCTTTCATCTTTGCCAGTCAGATTGGTTGTAAATTATATTGTTTTCATTTGTATTTATATATTATTCTGAAGTACTTAAAAATACTTAGAAGATTCCTTCAGATTGTACACTGAAGACCTGTCTACTTCTTATATACTTCCAGTATTCTTTTCCTAAGTGCTAGCAACTAAGCAAAGTAAAAAAAACCAAAAACTAATCAACTCTCCTTCTCCAGCCTCTCTCCAGATTAAAATTAAAAACTACTGTCTTATTTTTCTTTAGCAATGGAATGCCATCCACTTGAATTTAAGCTCCAGAGACTTAAGATTTTGGCCTGTTTGTTCATAGCATATCCTCAGCATCTAGAATAGTGCCTGACATGTATTAGGTGCTCAGTTAATATTTGTGGAATGAAATGATCTCTCAACCATCTGATTTGCACATCCTAATCATACCTGACTCCCTTTACTAATCATCTACATGTCTGATCAGAAGCCAGATTGGGGGAAGCCGGAATGGCTCAGTAGGTTAAGCGCTCGCTTTGCAGCCCCGGGGACGAAGGATCGAATCCCGGCCCCAGCCCATTTAGACCCATATGCTGAACTGGGGAGTGCCCCCATTTCGGTTCTCACTGGGCTGAGACCCCGGCTCAGTTAAACCATGTGGAAAAACTAATGATGTGCAACTATGGAGATTGTTCTGGGCCCTCCCCCTTCTCTCTGTCTCTGTATTGCTTTCTCTCTGTCAAAAACAATAAAAATAAATCTTAAAAAAGAAGAAGTCAGATTGCTTATATGTCCTCAATGTCTCCTGAATCCTTCCTGTTATTCCCCCTATATCTGACTTACTGAGTTTGTTACAATAGGCATCTAGTTAGGAGACCTTCTTTTCAATCTCTTAGTCTACTTCCTTCGTTCTATTAATTTTACCTTTAAATATACAAATCTGATAACATCACTGCAATGCTTTAATTTCTCAGTAGTTTCTAATTACCTGCAAAGTGAAGTCCAAATTTCACTCTTTCTGTACTCTTTCCTCCAACCAAACCAAACAACTTGCAGTTCTTAGAATATATGTGTTTGTTCATGCCTGTGCAGTTGTTGCTTTCTTCTTTTTTTGGGAGACTCCTAACTTATGTTAGGTCCACTTCAGTATGAAGTCTTCCCTGTTCCCCCTGGCACTCACTTCTTGAGTAGGATACCTGCAGCCCTTTGTTCATCTCTATTGTGATTATTTATCAGTTTCTCTCCTAATGTAAAATGAAATTTTGCAAGCAAGGATATAAAGTTTGTATTGACTCTACAAGTACAAAATATCTATTTTGCTGAGCCTTATAGAGTGGTGTGATTTTCCATTTTATTGCTCTATAGAATAGATTTGTGAATATTAGAATAAGAATTATATTAAAGTAATGAAGGCATTAAAAATCTGTTAAGTAGAATATAGTGACTCTTACTGACAATTAAATAAAGCAAGTTCATGATTTCTGTTACCTGCTGCCCTAGTCTTTCTCCTGAGTTCCAGTCTTATATCTCCAGCTACTTACCTAAAACTCCGTCCAAAGTTTAACTTGTTTTCTGATTCTGTCCCACCAACAGTTTGTTAACTGTTGTTGTTGCTTTCTTATATCTCCTGTTTAAGATAATGGCACCAGAAACCTTGAAGTCAGCTAAGATTTTTATTTCCTCTTTGATCTTGAGTCAACCACCAAGTCCTACTGATCCCACCTCTAACCCATTCCTTTCAACTATCACTGCCTTGGTTCAGGCCATCATTATATATCACTTGTCCTCAACATTTGGCACCAGGGACTGGTTTCATGGAAGACAATTTTTTTTTTTGGGGGGGGGAGGGATGGAGGGGAAGTTGGGGGAGATATGTGCAAGCATAATTCACAATAGGTTTCACGCTTCTATGAGAATCACATGCCTCCTCTGATCTGCCAGGATCCTGGTGGAGCTCAAGTGGTAATGAGAGCATGAGGAGTGGTTGTAAATATAGAGGACACTTCACTGGGTGACCCACCCCTCACCTCCTGCTGTGCTACCCATTTCCTAACAGGCCATGGACTAGTACCAATTATTGGCCCAGGGGTTGGAGACCCTTGTTATATATTACTTATATAGTGGACTTCTAACTGGTGTTTTAGCCTTCTGATTAATCTCCCTCAGAGCCAAAGTAAAAAATTTTAAAGCACATTGGATCATAGCATTTTACTGCTGAAAACTTGACAGTGACTCTCTTTACCATGACATGTAATCCCCCACCACCCCCCCCACTCCCTCCAACTATGAGCTTCTCTCTCGGGCCATTTATTTAGTATTGCATCTTAAGAAAATTAACTAATTTTCCCTCTTTCTTTTGAACTTATTCCCCAAGACTCAGGTAAAGTGGTGTTACCTGCCTCTCCCCCAGGTAGACACATGTTATTTTCCCCCCTTTGGACTTTTCTCTTTTGCAATCCTTTATGGCATGCTTTAATTACTTGTTCATATTTGTTTGCCACCACCAGACCTAGGAGCAGGATATTTAATAAACACTAGCTTTAAACAAGGTATAGGCTTTCAGCTGATATCTTTAAGATTCATCACTTGCCATAGTATACTGCTTAGACCATAGTAAGTATGTTTTGAATGTTTATGAATGAAGAAAGGATGCAGGAAAAGAATTCTTATCAGAAAGGAAATTAAGTTCTAAAGCAAGGTACTGTAAATTTATCTTCTTAATAAAGATGTTAGGTGGGTAGATTGGAATGACATGTCAGTGAAATGTGGGCTGGCTGATAATACAGTTGGGTGACTATAGCTGGCCGAAGAGTGATATATAGTGGTCAGGACTTTTTCAGTTGTAATGGAAACCTGGCTCAAGGTAGTTTAAGCAAACAAGGAATTTGTAGGTCTCCATGAATCGAGTTTATGGGTTTCAGTCAGGGGCTCAAATAATGTCATTGGGATTCTGTCTTTGCTCATCTCCCTATTCTACTTTCCCCTAAATTGGCTTTATTCTTAGACAGGCCTTCTTCATGTGTTAGGAGACATGGCCACTAGCAGCTTCAGATTTAATTAGTCCTTCCAACTTAATGAACCAGAGGAAGAAAGAATTTCTATAACCTGTAAAGAACAGATTCCTTATAGTTTGAGCAAAGTTGTAGAATGAGGTTGAGGAATGGATTTCCCACAGAAAAATTACCAGAAGAAGGAAGGGAAAGCATGATGAATAGTCAAAAAAACTAACTATCATGAACCACTCCAGATGCATTGAATATCTGAATACAAATTGACAGTGTCATAAGAGATGGAAAGTTGGAATAAAATTAACAAGATATTATTACTCTCATCATCATCATCATTATTAGCTAATATTTATTGAATTTTTACTGTGTCTTGGGCACTGTATACTAACACTTTACATGCAGTTAATTGCTATACCGTGACCATGAAATATAGGTACCCTTCAAGTTTTTATTTTACAAAAGGGGAAATTGGGGCTCAGAAAATTACATAATGTGTCTGTGTTCTCACAGCTATTAAGTAATAGAGTTGAGATTTCAATCAGTTTATTTGGTTGAAATAAGCACTTAAAGTTTATAACAGTTTCTAACATTTTTGTTACCTGAATAAATAAGGTACAGAACAATATATATATATATAGTGCACTATCATTTGTATAAAAAGAATAAAGGGAAACTACATATAAACAACCAAACACATATGCATTACATTGGTTGCTTCTAGAAAAGAAACGTGTGTGTTAGGGGTTGAAGACAATCATTTCAAATTTTAATTAGAAAAGATGTAGGGAGTTTTAATGGATATGAAATTCAATATGAGCTTTCAAGAGTGACTTGACTCTTAGAATAGTTGATAATGGATATCATTTAATATCGCTAGAATACCATAAGCACACTCTAGGCACTTGATATATGTTAAGGAGTTTAATCTTTTAAGCCTCCCCAGTAAAGTAAGCATTATTTTCTCCACCTACATAGGTAATTGGAATGGTATTCAAATAGAGGTTTTATGAATACCTATTATAGACAAAACTTCACCATTGAGTGGTTAGATTTTTAAGGTTCTTCCATGCTATGATTTTTGTCTCTGCATATTCTTTTAGGAACATATACATGATATAAAATGAGAAACTATAGTATAAACAAGCTCTCCAGGAACCCAAATCAGCTTTGCTGCTTAAGGTGCTTTCTTTAAATAGAATGACCTCTTATGAGAATTAACCCATTGTTTTCTGTCAAATCCATGAGTCTTATGTGGAAGTTAATAAAAATCAATGGATATTATGTAGATATAATAGAACTCAAAATCATCTAAACAACAACTAAACACATGGCCATTTCCCTCTTGGTTTTACAGTGCTAAGGTGTTTGTAATCAGAAATTGATCCATACTGTACAACACTCTTCATTCCAAGGTATCGTTTTACCTCTATACTTTTAGCTTACATAGCAAAGACAACACTTCTGTAGGAAATGATGGTTTCTAGCTAATTAAAGACCCATTTAAAAATTTTTAGGTAATAGCATGTTTCTGAATTACTAAGTGATAATTTCAGAGAACTCTTATCCCTCACAATTTGAAAACAAATAGGCACTAGAGAGACTGACTTTCCCCTCCCCAGCCACGGGGAAGGGTCAGTTTTGTCAGTAGTTAATGACCATCATTCCTCCATTTTCTAAACAATTAACAGAGCTGTTCATTCTCCCAGATTTTTAAAATACTCATTTATTACTCAATTGTTAAATGTATTAATCCCTAACTCATAAACATCCCTTACTTACAAGATCCTTAGTATGTGGATTTTATAATAGGTGTGTTCTTTCCTACTCCACTCTTGCTAATAGTTTTCCTTGCCTTCATGTCTCAGTTTTTCTTCACCTAAACAAGACAGTCTTGTTTGCCTAATGAACAGGCAATCTCCCTCAATTCCTTGCTACCAGAATTCCAATTTTGTTTAGGGATCAGATGGGTATATGCTTCTGGAGAAGCTGATCACTTCTCTAGTCCCAGAACATGAAATTTATTTAGTTCTCAATATATAACCTTTAGACCCCTAGCTCTGAGACCTTTTCAAAGGTTTTGGTAGGTCAAAACTATTTTCATAATAATACTAAGACATTATTTTCCCTTCATTCTGTTGACTTTACCCTAATGGTACAAAAGCAGTGGTGAGTAAAATGACTGGCATCATGGCACAAATCAAATCAGTGGCACCAAATTGTATTAGTAGCCATCACATTCTTCATTGCTATGCTCTTCTAGTAAAATATAAAAAATTTATAAAGCCAGTCTCACTTTAAAAATACTGTTAATAAGCAGTAAAAAATATTAATTTATTATATCTTGACCTTTGAATACATGTCATTGTATTATATATTTTATATGACAAAATGGGAGTACATATAAAACACTTGTACAACTGAGTTGTTAGCTGAACTAGCCAGTTTTTTCATGGAAGATCGTGTTTTATTTGAAAGAATGACTCATTAGTTATTCCATGACTTGGGTATTTGGCAGACATTTTCTCAAAAGTGAATGAAATGGGCTTATTACTTCAAGAGAAACAACTCACTATTTATTGATAATATGAAATCTGAGCTTTCAAGTAAACATAATTTTGGAAAATTTGTTTCTGCCCTCCATGAGTTTTACAGCTTACCAATACTTAAAGACTTTTCTGATGAGCCCAGAGACAGTATTACTGAATATGACTCTTTGACATCAATGAAATGTGCCAATATTTGAAAGAGCTGCATAACTCAGTGAATTAATATATTCCAAATAACTAAGGCATGCTGTTAAAAAATCATTCATAGGTAAGATGTGATTTGCGATGTCTCAGTTTAGAATTCTTATGCTTTCTTATAGGACCATCCATATGAAGTTTAAATTCTTTAGTACAGTGTGGTCTGTTCTTGTTATAAATAAATTGAGATGTTCCTTCTGACATCTGTGATTCTGAAAGATTCAGAAAAAGGCTTTAGCTTTCTGTGTTCACCTTATTTGGTTTGTGGGTTATTTTTGTTTGTTTGTTTGTTTGTTTGTTTTTGTGTCGTAAGGGGTAGGAGAATGGCATAGAAATAACAAGCTCCAGCTTGACATTTTAGGAAATGAGTATGTGAAAGGAGGTGTAAGAAGTATGTTCATGGGGAAGCTGAGATGGCTTCACGGGTTAGGTGCTCACTTTGCAGCCCCGGAAACCAAGGATCAAATCCCAGCTCTGGCCCAGGCAGACCCATATACTGAACTGGGGTGTGCCCCTAGTTTAGTTCTTGCCAGGGCCTATGCAGGAAGCACCCAGCCCAGTTCCTGCCCTGCGCAGCCCCGTGCCCACCTGTGGAGTGAAACTATATGGAAAACTAATTCTCAGCTATGGAGACTGCTCTGGGCCCTCCCCCTTCTCTCTGTCTCTGTCTGTCTGTCTCTCTGTCAAAAAACAATAAAAATAAATCTTTAAAAAAAAAAAAAAGAAGTGTGTTCAAGAGAGGAAGTAACTACAGGTGAAAAATAAGTTTTTCTTGAGAAGCTAATTCCAGTGCTACTTTTGGGAACAGTACAGGAATGGGAGAGATTACGTATCAAACTTTGATGGAAAAGAAAATAGTTTCAGAGGTAAGTAGTACTTAGGTAGGTCCCTATCAGCACTCATCAGCTGCCAAGTTAACAGCTTTTCTGAAGGAAAACTTGTGGATTTCAAGCAGGCAGGAAATTGTAGGGTTAGAAGGCTTTAAAAGAGCAGAACAGATGCTTCATTTAGCAAAACCCTTTGCTATAGTAATGGACACTGCCATGTGATTTGTGTTGTACATTTATTTTGTTCATAAACACTTTTTTCTTTGTGAAATTTCCAGCATAATTAATTCATTCTACACATTGGGAATTTAAACAAGCTTGAATGTTAAGATCTTTTGATCCACCATCTCCTCTTTACTGTAAGAGGTCTTCAGTGTCTGAGCCTGAGACTGTAGAGATCATTGCAGGAGAATGCCTTATGGTTAAGTCTGTAGTCTTCAAATTATGTTCATTACACTTACATTTTCTAGTACATACTGTAACAGCCTTCACTGCTGACTTTGACCAGGTGCAGATTGGTTAAAATGGAGTGCTAAAGTAAGTTTTCTGTGAATAATAGAATATGTAGCTTCTAAGAACTGTTTCATGTCTAGTTATACTGCCAGATACTATATCCTTTTCTCTTTTTTGTAATCCTCCTTGCCTTCTGCTACAAAATGTCTTGGAAATTAACCAAAGTTACAATCAAATTCTTTTTCAAAGCAGCCTATGTGAAATCTGAAAGCTTAACAGATTTTCGTTTCTCCTCCCCTCCCCTCCTTGGATAGGCGGGGTCTGTCAATGAATACGTGTTTGAAAGGAGCTGATTTCCTCCTTCACTGATAATTAAATGTGTTGTTTTAGGATTTACTCAGAATATTTTTTTGCAGTCTGCCTAGAGCTTTGTGGAAAGCTGGAATTCAGATTTCTCCCTCCATCCTCAGCTATTCTATGATTTCTACCTGCTAGCCTCTCACAACAAGGAATCACTGGTATTTCAGAATAAGCAAAAATAATTCTTAATTATTTTTTAAAGATTTATTTTATTGGGGAAGCCGGGATGGCTCAGTGGGTTAAGCGCTCACTTTGCAGCTCCGGGGACTGAGGATCGAATCCCGGCCCCGGCCCGTGTGGAACCACATGCTGAACTGGGGAGTTCCCCCAGTTCAATTCTCTCTCTGTCTGTCAAAAATTAATAAAATAAATAAATAAAACTTAAAAAAATAAAAAAAGATTTATTTTATTGTTTGAGAGAAGGTGAAAGAGAGAGAAGGGGGGAGAGGCCAGAGCAATTTCCGTACTTGTCCATCATTAGTTGTGTCATGGTTTCATTCCACACAGGTGGATGTGGGGCCACATCAGGTGGGAACTGAACTGGGGGCCCTCCTGCCTGGAAGGCAGAAACCTTCGACTGTGCTATCCCAGCAGTTACCAGTTGTGCCTCAGTTCAGCATGTGGTTTTGTGTGGGTCAGGCCAGGAATCAAATCCCGGACCTCATGATTTGAGTCAAGGGCTCAACTGGTAAGCTATTCCAGCATAACACAAATAAATAAATGTGATTTTTAAAAAATACCTGCTTTTTAAAATAACACAATAAAAATTTTGTGAGTAAATCAAGTTTTATATAATAGGAGGGCTGTCTGGATAAATTCTATTTTTCATATTACATAGCTGGATACTTTCCAGATAGTCCTCATATATCAGCAAGAGATGTACTTACCGGTATATTTGTCCATGATTCAGGGACCTATCTTCTTATTAGTACTGCCAATACTGAGTCACTATAAAATCCTGAGGGGCCTTTGCAATTATTAAAGAAAGAGAATATCTTACTAATATAGTATTTATTAATATATTTTATGATATTCTAATTTCTACATAGTCTTATTCAATAATTCTGAATAAATTTGAATGTTCATCTAACCATTATCCCCAGTTATCTTTCATTCTTTAATAAAAGGTAGTTTTTCAGAGCTACTGAAGTAATCAGTAGAACCAGCTTTCTTTCTACCTGTTTTTAAAGATTTACTTTATTGTTTTGAGAGAAGTTGAGAGAGAGAGAGAGAAGCGGGGAGGGCCCAGAGCAGTCTCCATAGTTATATTAATACATCAGTTGTGACATGGTTTCATTTCACGTAGGTGGATGTGTGGCTTCTTGGGGTGGGAACTGAACTGGGGGCCTCCTACTTGGGAAACAAAACCTTTGCCGCCATGCCATCCCAGTGGTTACAAGTTGCATCGCAGTTCAGTGTATGGGTTTGCACAGGCCAGGGCCAGGAATTGAACCCCGGACTTTATGATTGCTAGCCAAGCTCTCAACTGCTGCTGTCCCTGTTTCCCACTCTTTCTACTTTTGATTATGAAGGTGAAGATATTATACTCATATTTATGAAAGGGGAAAGGGAGAATAGGAATCAAATACTTCTTCACTGCATTTTGTACCCCCAAAATTCTGTTGCAGCCTTGAAATTTTTCCTCCATGTGGGAGGCAGCCAAAGTCAGTGTATAATTCTTTCAGGGAGATTAATGGCTTTAGCCTTTCTTTATTCTCTACAGTTCTCTTTTTTTGTGTCACCTGCCTATTAGCACGTGGGTCCCTAATAGGTGCTTATTAAGACTAATATTTAAAGGTAAATTGAAAAGAAATATCATTAAAAGATAAAAGACATGAATTGTTGGGAAAGTTCAGAGATTTCCATCTTTAAATTTTGTCTCTTAAGGTTTTTGTTTTGATTTGTTATTTACCTTTCCTTTCAGTGAGCCCCAGGAGCCATGTTGGCACTTCTTAGCACTTCAGAGAGTGGGAAATTGCCTAGCTTTTATTGTTGTCCTAGTTGTTAAGATATTTAATTATCTTAACTTTTTATATTCCTGTTCCTTATTTTCCCTGCTGGCACCAATCTCCTGACAATCTCTGTTCCTATATCCTAGGTATATGGTAAAGATTGCACAATGAATCCTTTCCTGATTTTTATTCTCTCCTGGAGAGTGATAAATGAAACTAGGTTTGTTCCAATGAATAGTAGAATATGAAATCCCATAAAGCCATCTAGGTTATTAGATGAATATCACAGAGCTGCTTATTATGCACTATGGCTTAATGTAGATTATAGATGTGACCAAATTGTAATTAGCAGAGTTGGAGCTGTAATTAAACATTATTGTGCTGCTCAGTGATTTCTCCTTAGATTTGTTGCAAAGTGGAAGGAAAGTGAATCGTTGCAAACCCATAGGTGGATTTCTTCACTTCTCCCCACCTCCAAAAATCTCTTTTAATTAACTAACTAATTTAAGAAATCCATCCTCACACAGAGATCCTGAATCCTACTTAGTAACTCTGGTCAGTAAGGTAGTTTGATGCATACACATGTTAATCACCTCTTCTTGTATCTTAGTGATCAGTTCAGCTAAATTTCTTCTCTTTCACATGTTGTTATAGCAGGGTTTAATTTGTCAAAGTGCTTAATGCAACAGCGGTATTTTCTACTTTATCTTATACTGTATGTTTTATTCTGGATCTTTCAGTACAGAGCTGATTGGTTAGCTTTATCTAGAATATTAGTAGCTTATCTTCTCCCTGGACTCCAGAAGCACCGAATAATCTAGTAGGAAGTGAAACCACTTCCAGAAAAGAGCTGTCCTTGATGGCTGAGAGAGTGTAGTGTACAACTGATTCCCTGGGGACTTTCCTCCTTCTATGTTTGGGATTACTGCCTCAGCAGTGGAACAGATTGGCAATAGGACATACTCCAGCAAGTCAATCAAAAAGTTCACAGGAGTTTTAAGCCAATCTCTGTGTCCAAAAAGAGGACATTGCAGGAATTTTTCTTGCTAGTGGAAGAAATGTATAGAAAAGGGAACAAATTCTAAGCAAAGGAAATGCACATCCTGACTGCAAAATTGCTTGCCCTGATTCTTCCCCAAGAGAAAGAACAGAGAAACAGAGGTGAGGCCATGAAGATGATCTGTATACTCTGTCTCTAATTTCCCCTTTCTAGTAACTCTCAAGGGTAAACTCCCCAGGAAATATTCTTTTCAAAAAGTTATAACCACCTTCTTGTAGCATTCCTGAAAGAGCTTAATGATTATAGCCAAATTCCGGCACTGTACAGGAGTAGTAGTTTACATTTTCTGTGTTGTTTCTACCTTCAGGTCTGTGCATGAAAATGTTAAAGGGTCTTTCAAGGATCTACTCTATCACATTCCAAGAAGGTGTCCAAATTAAGTTATAAATGCCTATTTTCAAGAGTGCAAAAATACCTTTTGGCACTTAACCATCATGCAGAAGATTCATTTCATTTTGTGAAAAAGGCCTAGTTAAGGAAGTGCAAAGTGGATGTGTGTGACAATAAGCAGATAAGGATAATGTTTTGGCAGCTTTTTAGGGACCAGAATTAATCAGAGTCAGTGTTGGCATTCTGTTGACTCTGACAGTGATGGTGCAAATAGCAGTGGCTTCTTCTTCTTCTTCATTTTTTAATTTTTATTAAAAATATATATAACATACAATGTTATATTAGTTTTGAGGTTATACCATAATTACTCAACATATATATACCTAAAGAAGTGATCACCATGATAAATCCAGCAACTATCTAACACTGTACCACACTATATCAATATTATTGACTATATTCTCTGTTGTACATTACATTCTTGTAACTTTGTTTGTTTGTTTTTTATTTTATTAAATTTAATCTTTTTTATCTTCTTTTTTTTTATGTTTTTATTGTTAAATTTATTGGGGCAACATTGGTTGGTAAAAATTACATAGTTTTCAGGTGTACAATTCTATATTACATTTTTTGTGCCTTGCGTTGTGTGCTCACCACCCAGCGTCAGTTCTCTCTCCATCACCCCATATATTTGATACCCCCTTCCTCTTCCCAGACCCCCTCCACTAAACTATTGACTGTGTCCATGAGCTTTTTCAATTCTTTGTCACTTTCAGTTTTATATTCTACATGTAAGTGAAGTCATACAGTTCATGATTCTTTTTTGTCTGACTTACTTAAGATGATGATCGCAAGGTCCATCCATGTTGTCACAAATGACTGTATTTCATCTTTTTGTATCTTTGAGTAATATTCCATTGTTTAAATGTACTATAATTTCTTTATCCCACCATTCTTCAAAGGACACCTTTGGTTGTTTCCATGACTCACCCACCGTGAACAGTACTGTGATGAACATTGGGGTACATATGTCTTTGCAGTCTAATGTTTTCAAATTTGGGAGGTACATACCCAGAAGAGGGATTGCTGGGTCATATGGTAATTTTATTCTTAATTTCTTTTTTTTGAGGAACCTCCATACTGTCCTCCATAATGGTTGTACCACCAATTTACATTCCCGCCAGCAGTGTATGAGTGTTCCTTTTCCTCCACAGCCTCTCCAGCACTTGTTATTTCTTGTCTTGTTGATTGTAGCCATTCTAACAGATGTGAGGTGGTATCTCATTGTGGGTTTGATTTGCATTTCCCTAATAGATAATGAAGTTGAACATTTTTTTATTGTCTTGTTTACTTCCGGAATTTCTATTTGGTTCTTTTTTATAGTTTCAGTTTCTTTGTTAAAGTATCTCTTTAGCTTGCAGATTTTCTTTCTCTGGCCTTTAGGTATTTTGTAGCGATGGATGGGTCTCTCTACTGAGGCTATATGTTGCTTAGGGATTCCCTTGTTGGATTTTAGTTCAATTCGTTGTATTTTCCAGGAGAGGTTTCAAGAGTCTCCTTTCATGCCATAATCTTGATGATATCTCTCCCATGACTTTGTTTTATATCTGAAAATTTGGGACCTCTTATTCCCCTTAACCTATTCTGCCCTTTTTAATTTTTTCAATTACAGTAGACACTCCATATTATTTTATATTAATTTCAGGTGCACAGCATAGTAGTTGGACATTTATATAATTTAAGAAGTGATCCTCTGACTAGTCTAGTATCCACCTGTCATTATACATTGTTATGACTATATATTCCCTGTGCTTTACTTTACATCCCCATGACTAGTTTGTGACTGTTATTTTACACTTAATCTCTTCACATTTTTACTCTGCCCCCAATCCCTTCTTATCTATTACCCCAACAAATCTAGTACCCTTCTGACACAATACCTATTTATTACAATATCATTGACTGTATTCCTTATGCTATTCTCTACATCAACCTTGTCCAGAAGAGCTTTGAATGCAGCCCAACACAAATTCATAAACTTTAAAACATTATGAGTTTTTTGTGATTTCTTTTTTAGCTCATCAGTATTAATGTAGTGTATTTTTTTAAGATTTGTTTTATTGATTTTGACAGAGAGATACGAGACAGAGAGAAGGCAGAGGACTCAGAGCACTCTCCATAGTTGTACATCATCAGTTTTCAACATGGTTTCATTCCACACAGGTGGGCGGGGGCCGCAGAGGGTGGGAACTGGGCGGGGGCCTCCCACGTGGGAGGTATACCCCCTCGATCCAGGAACCAAACTGGGGGCCTCCCACATGGGAAGCACACCCCAGTTTAACATATGGGTCCACACAGGCCGGGGCTGCGATTTGATCCTTGGTCCCAGGTGCTTCAAAGTGAGCACTTAACCCACTGAGCCATATCGGCTTTCCCTAGTGTATTTTTTTTTAAGGTTTATTTTATTGTTTTGAGAGAAGTCAGAGAGAGAGAAAGGGAGAGGACCCAGAGCAGTCTCCATAGTTGTACATCATTTGTTGTGACATAGTTTCATTTCATATTGGTGGATGTAGGGCCATTTGGGGTGGCAACTGAACTGGGGGTCTCCCAAATGGGAAAGAAGAACCTTCACTGCAATTCCAGTGGTTGTTGCACACTGCAGTTCAGCATGTGGGTTTGCACTGGCCAGGGCCAGGATTTGATCTCTGGACCTCACAGCTGCAAGACAAGTGCTCAACCTGCTTAGCTATCCTGGCATTCCCAGTGTTAGTGTATTTCATGTGTGGTCCAAGATGATTCTTCTTCCACGGTGGCCCAGAGAAGCCAAAAGATTGGACACCCCTGCTTTACATCCCCATAACTGCTTTGTACCAACCAATTTGTACTTCTTAATCCCTTTCTCTTTTTTCACTCACACCCTCAACCCCCCTTTCTGTCTGGCAACCATCAAAATGTTTTCTCTATTTGTAAATTTGCTTCTGATTTGTTTATTTGGTTCTTTACACATATAAGCAAAATTGCATTGCATTTATCTTTCTATGTGTAACATTGAAGTCAGCACAATACCCTCCAGGTCCATCCATACTGCCGCAGATACAAGAACCCATTCCCTTCCATACTGAATAATTTTCCATTGTATACATGTACCACCTCCTCTTTATCCATTCTTTCATCAGCAGACAACCAGGCTGCCTCCAAATCTTGGCCATTGTAAACAATGCTGCAATGAACACATGGAAGCACACATCCCTTCCAAGTAGCATTTTGGATTTCTTTGGATAAATACTCAGAAGTGGGATTACTGGGTTCTCTTTGTTTCTTATTATAGCTTTGTCTTAAAATCTCTTTTGTCTGATATAAGTATTGCTACTCCAGATTTTTTGTTTTTGTTTTTTTGTTTCTGTTTTCATGAAATAACTTTTTCCATTCCTTTACTTTCAGTCTCTATGTATCTTTTAACCTAAAATAATCTCTTGTAGGCAACATATGTAATGGTTTTGTTTTCTGATCCATTGAGCCCTCCTGTGTCTTTTGATTGCACATACATTTACATTTAAAGCAGTGGTGTCCAATCTTTTGGCTTCCCTGGGCCATATTGGAAGAAGAATTGTCTTAGGCCACACATAAAATACACTAACACTAACAATAGCTGATGGGCTTTAAAAAATAAAAGGGGGGGTCACAAAAAAAATCTCATAATTTTTTAAGAGTTTGTGTTGGGCCTCATTCAAAACCATCCTAGGCCACAGGTTGGGCATGCCTGATTTAAAGTAATTGCTGATTGATATGTAGCTATTACCATTTTATTATTCCTAATTTTTATTTTTTTATTCCCCCAATCTTAAAGAAGTCCCTCTAACATTTCTTGTAATACTGGTATGGTGATGATGAGCTCCTTTAAGCTTTTTCTTGTCAGGGAAGCTTTTTATCTGTCCTTCAATTTTAAATGATAACTTGGTGAGTAGAGTACCCTTGGTTGTAGATCCTTTCTTTTCATCATCTTGAATATTTCATGCGTTCTTTATTTCTTTATTTCTTTATTTATTAATGTTTTATTTTTTTATTTTTATATTTTTGAACTGAACTGGGGGCCTCACCGCATTTGGGAAGCACACCTCAGTTTAGTATGTGGGTCTGCCTGGGCCGGAGCCGGAATTTGATCCTCAGTCCTCTGGGCTTCAAAGCGAGTGCTTAACCCGCTGAGCCATCCCGGCTTTCCCTATTTCATGCTTTCTGCCCTGCAAAGCTTCTGTTGAGAAATCAGCTGACAATTTTACTGGAGCTCCCTTTTAAGTTACTAGTTGCCTTTCTCTTGCTGCTTTTAGGATTCTCTCTATCTTTAACCTTTGCCATTTTAATTATAATGTGTCTTGGTGTAGGTTTGTTTAGGTTCATCTTATTTGAGACTCTGTTTTCTGGACTTATGTGTATTTCCTTCACCAAGTTAGGAAGGTTTTCAGTCATTATTTCTTCAAATAGGTTCTCAATTCCTTGCTTTCTCTCTTCTCCTTCTGGTACCCTTATGATGCAAATGTTGTTACACTTGATGCTCTCCCAAAGGTCTCTTAAATTATGCTCATTTTGGGGGGGATTCATTTTTTTCTCTTTGCTCTTCAAATTTGGTGTTTTCTGCTACTTTGTCTTCCAACTCGCTAATTCAATCCTCTGCTTCATCTAGTGTGCTAGTGATTCCTTCTAGTGCATTCTTCATTTCCGTTAATGTATTCTTCACTTCTGACTGATTATTTTTTATGGTTTCTATGTCCTTTTTTATGTTTGCTTTTTTTGTTTGTTTTTTTTTTAAGAATTATTTTTACTAGTTTTTGACAGAGAGAGAGGCAGACAGAGAGAGACAGAGAGAAGAGAGAGGGCCCAGAGCAGTCTTCATAGTTGATAGCATTAGTTTTCTATATAGTTTAAGTCCACGAGTGGGCACAGGGCTGCACAGGCCAGGAGCTGGGCTGGGAGCCTCCCACACAGGCCCCGGCAAGAACTGAACTGGGGGCACACCCCAGTTCAGCATATGGATCCACTTGGGCCAGAGCAGGGATTCGATCCCTGGTCTCCGGGGCTGCAAAGGGAGCGTTTAACCTGCTAAACCATCCCAGCTTCCCCTGTGTTTGTTATTTCTCTGTTGAAGTTTTCACTAAGTTTCCTAAACTTCCTTATAATCATTGTGTTGAACTCTCATCTATTGAGTTGTTTGCCTCCATTTCATTTAGTTCTTTTTTTGGACTTTTCTCCTGTTCTTTCATTTGGGGCATATTTCTTTGTTTTCTCATTTTTGGCTGCCTTTCTGTTTGTTTCTAGGTAATAGGTAGATCTTCCAGTCTTGACTAGGTAGGTGGTGGAATGGAGTAGGTGTTCTGTGGGGCCCTGGCACAGTCTCCCTGGTCACCTGCTCAGGGTGCTCCAAGAGTGTTCTTTGTATTGGTTGTATGCTCCCTCCTGTTATAGTTGAGCTTTGATTGCTGTTGGCACATTAATAAATGGGATTGACCCTCAGGCTGATTGGCTTTGGAGTTTGGCCATGCCCACTGCTTATAGGCTGTTGGGGGTAGGGTGGGGGGCGGGGGGGTTACACCACTGAGTGGGATTCATTTCAGCAGATTCTGGAGCCTATTGAGACTGCCCTTTGTATGTGCCATTTGTAGGGCTAACTGGATGGTGCTCTGCTGTGATCTGAAGCCAACCTCCAACAAGTATGTGGGTTCTGGGCCTCTTGGAAGGGCCTCCAATGCAGGCCCAGTTTACCCACTGCTGTGACCAGCTGGGGACTATGTGGTAGGAGATATAAAGCAATCAGCAGTTGTTTACTGCCTGTGCTAAACCTTGAGGTGCATGGGAGAGGCCACGTTGCCGACTGAGGGTGGCTGCCACCAGTACTGGGCCTGGGGTAGCTCTGTAAAAAGCCAGAAAACTCCAAGGCCTGTTGCCATCTACGGTAAGATTCAGCCACTGATAAAGTTTCCAGCCATATGGGGTTGGGTGTGGTGGGATCTTAGAGAATCACCAGGGTAGAGTGAATGGAGCTCACAAGACCAGCTCAGATTCAGATTTGGCCATGGGTGTGTGGGGGGGTGGGGGGGGGTGCAGCATAGAAAAGATGGCACCCACCTGCCGGCTACACTGGAGGAGGACCCTACACAGGGAAAATGGCAACTGTCCTCCAGTCCTCACCCTGAAGCCTCACACATGCCTTCTGTGCCTCTCTGCCAGCACCCAGGGTGAGTGTTTGTAAGTGAGTACCGTATTTTCCGGTGTATAAGATGACTTTTGAAAAGAAAAAAAGTCAACCGAAAATCGGGGGTCGTCTTATATGCCGAGTATATCCCGAAAAACGTCTCGATATGCCGCTAAACGAATTTTCCAACTCGATCCCAAAAATCGTCTGGATATGCCGCTAAACGAATTTTCCAAATCGATCCCGCACCAATCACTGCAAGGCTGCTTGGACCACCTCTAACTCAGCCAATCCAAGCAGGCTTTTTATGCATGCAAATTATACCTGTTCTGTACCCGAAGCTACACTGTGTTCTAGTAAAAAGCCTGCTCAGATTGGCCAGAGTCAGAGAGGCGGTCTATTATAACCTTTGAACCTTTGCTTGTTGTGATTTGCTCACCGTGGTACATACAGTTGCAGCACAGGAACGTTCTGTGTAGCCAAAGCTGCTGTATCAGGACACATGCATAGTAGCTAAATTGACTGTATTAGAGCACATCCAATAGGCTAAAAGGTACAGTGCCTTTATAGGACATTCTGTGTGTAGCCAATGCTACAGTATTAGGGCACATACAGTGAGTTAAAAGGTACCGTAATAGAACATTCTGTGTGTAGCTGAAGCTACAGTACTGTATAACCCCAACCTAAAAGATTAGTGGGTGTACAACAAATGGCTGGTAGAAAAGAACCCATCATGGCTCCAGCAAGAAGAAGGAAATTTGAAGCCAGTTTCAAACTGAAAGTTGTAAACTTTGCCAAGGAACACAATAACTGTGCTGCGGCAAGACAATATGGAGTAACAGAAAAGATGGTCTGAGACTGGAAAGCAAATGAAGATGCAT
>PVKE010009138.1:10948-45780 GCA_004027555.1 Craseonycteris thonglongyai | reverse complement strand
TGAGCTGCCATTCAGAGGAGAGTGCCATCTACCGAAACCACATGGTTTTCACTGTGGATGGCTCTGGTACAGAGTTCCAAAGATTTTGTAGCCTAGTTCTTTTATTTTGTAACATCAACTGATACCATCGTCTTGAAGTGATTAAAGGAAATTGCTTAAGATTTAAAGTTTTAAACGTGCCTTTGCTGGACATGAAAACATTTGTAAAGTTTCCAGGTCTAAAATCACTTTCTGGATACATCTCAGTGGACTGTTTCTTGTAAAACAGTTTTTCCCTTGAACAAAGCTCAGTCCCATTGTTTTCCATACTAAAAAAGAAAGCTGGGCTGGGAGTGAAAGGGGAGGGGTCATATGGTATAAAAAAAAAAAAAAAAAAAGTTTTCAAAGGGGAAACCTTGCCTGTTTCATGTCAAGATGACAACGGAAAATATGAGATAGATATTCTTACACAAATCATTTGTTAACTGCAGTTTGGAGAGTTACATTAACCACTAGAATTTCTGTCTGTGCCTAATGAAAACACAGCAGAGAGTGAATTCCTTTCAGATTAACTAACAAATCCCTTGTATTTTCCATGACTTAGGTCAAGTACTGCCATTTAAAATGTAAGTTTAATGAACAAAATGAAAGGTTCAAAGAAGAGGGCAACTTTTAAATGCTCAAAAGACATAAAAATCAGAGATAAAGGATTCAGAAACTATTAAAAACTAAATTTGCTTTGAAAATTTACATTGAGAAGTTACTGCTTCAGTGAAATGGCATTTCTTTTTCTGTAACTTTGTTTCCTGTAATATTTAGTATAGAGGATGGCAAACAGGAACTGTGTTTCCCAAGTAAATTAAAATCAGAGAAATACTCATTGGAGCTGCATAGTGTGTTCATAATATCCAAACTTACCAGGGAATTTTCTAATGAAATGAGAAGTTTATTAATATAAATTATTTAGTAACTATATTTTCTGAAAATCAATGTCTTAATGAGACAACCTAATAATGTTTATTTTGTTTTGTTTTGTTATTTGCCTTGGATACAGAAGCCTCTTGTTTGTTTATTGCTATTGCTGTTGGAATCCTACTTTTCTGTATACAGTAAAGGTATGCTAGGTTTTCCAGTCACATGTTAATCCTGTTGGTGGTCTGGATGTCATTAGGACTGCTTTGGAGATGTAACTCTTTTTCATAAGGTCAGGAGAAAATAAACAACACAATTCAACTCCAGATGTTAACTTCTTGGTTTGAGACCAGATATAAAACATATTCTGTAGAAAATTGGTATCCCTTTACAAAACCTAACTTTTTAGTCTCTGATTTTAAGTTTACAAGGTTTAGAAACCATAATGGGACAGAGCTTTGAAGTTGACTTCCTTAATCCTACCCTGCCCTATAAGTAGCAGAAAATTATTTAATGTCTCTGTGTCTCAGAATCCTCATCTGTAAAATGAAGATTATGATATGACTTCCTTCCATCCTAGGGCCTTTGGGAAGGTTAAGTAAAATAGATATGCAAAGCACTCAGAACAGTGCTTATAACATAAGAGATACTGTACAAGCTCTTCCTAATATTAGTTTTACTCACACTGGAAAATAAAATTGCTGTAAGAAAGAAATTAAAGTACTTAATGACAGTGATAAGGAAGGTAAGATATAAAATTTTGGTATTCAGATGTAAAATTAAAGGATGTATGCCAACTATAATAAAACAAGGAGATTATATTTTCTTTATTATGTTTTGTCACAATCAGATTATAACACAATTACTGATTATTAGACCTATGATGCTATAAATTCTAATTCTCTTGTTACTTTATTTTTTACAGGATGAAATATTAACCACATTAAACAAAATTTCTAATTGGAAACATAAAATACATATCTATAAAGAATAAAATAAGACATCTAGAAACAATAATTCATTTTTTTTGATGGGGACAAGAAAAGCAGAATCTACTTTGTCCATGCAAAACAACACTTTAAATTTGATATTACCCATCTATATAGACTACAGATATTTCCTTCAAATTCTATTTTAACTAGCAGAGTCTCATAAATATATAAGCAACAGAAAATAAAAATTTATGTTCTCCAAACAGTGTCATTTAAAAGACAGATATATTTCAGTTGGAAACTATATAAACTCCATATCTACACTTACAAAATATTCAACTTTCTAAAGTAACAGGAAAGTATTGTTATGATAACTTACATATCATAACTATCAGTAAAAAAAGAAAAAATATTAAACAATTTGAATGCTTTAGAGTATAGTGTTTTTACTCCAAACACGGAATTAAGACAAACATAACTTGCATTAATTTTTTAGTCACAGCAATAAAATCAGCACAAATTGACATCTGAAGAATGAAAACAAAAGAGAAAGTTTTAAGCATATCTAAAAATGTTAGATTATGTTACTTGGTTTTATTTTTTTCCAAAGTTCCAAAACAGAGAGCAAGGAAATAAAAGAAGCTAAGAGTGGTTTATGTCACATACAAGCTTCATTTTGTTTTGTAATTTAGACACCAGTAAGGAGATCATTTAGTCAAATGTTTTGTTTGTGTGACTATAAATAAATTTATTTAAGAACTGTAATTTATAATAAGAAACAGAAATATCAGGTATCATGATAGGTGAAGTTTAAAATTGATTACAAATTGGAACAGAGAGACTTAGTTCAAGCAATAAGGAAGAAACTGAAAAATCTGTATCTTGTCTAGTAATAAAAATTAGATTATTTGTCTTTCATTTAACATTTTTGCAAAAGTATTTAACATTTCTCTTTTTTTTTAATCAAAGTAGCACAGCAATCAGATATCTAAGAAAAGAAGGGAATAATATGAGAAGATTATAATATATGAATACCATTATTTATTCCATTTCTAAATACTGCAAGTGGCTAACTGGAGCATTTTATTTCTTTTGAAAACAAATTTTTTTTCCCCTTGACTCTGCCATGATTTTCCCATGCATATAATTAGTCTATAGTACTAAAACTGAGAGTCTCGAGAACCTTGAGACATTTGTGTATGTTTCAGCTTCCGAAAGAACATATTGCCAACCATATTTTGCTGTGCACAGAACAAGAAATTAGAGGAAACTACATAAAACTCACCATTCTTTCAACAAAGTCAGACTTTCAGCCAAAAGTTCCTATAGGAACTAAGTTCTCAGGAGAGCCAAATGTCTTTCAAATAGATGTGAAATAAGTTATGACAATACACAAAGCTGCATTAATTCTTATTTTTAAAGCATTTCAACTTTACTTTTTCATTTAGACCAAGATCACTTTTAAAAAATGAGAAATACTCTAAAATAACTCAACTTGTATACTGACATCTCTGTGTCTTATAAAGCATAATGCACATGGTTTCTACTAAAATTTGGAAACAGTAGGCTAAATAACAGTTTTTGTCTTTATAACATTGGCTTAACCCAATTTTAACAAGTTTGTTTACAATTTTAATAAGTAAATAATTGTGTCTATTTATGTAACAGTTTGTAGAGCAAGTGAAAAATACTTATTTCTAGTGATGTGATAATACCTTTTATGGGACATAAATATAGGAAAATGAATAAACCAGGGAAATTTTTATGTCAATTTTAAGGCACACTAAGAACATAGGAGAAGTTATTTAAAACATGATGTGCTTAACTCTAGCTTTAACTGTCCTCATTTGTCTTTAATATGCCATTACATTAGTATTCAATAGCTAATTTATTGTAACGTAAGTCCTGTGTTAAATGTGGAAGAATATTTCTGATCCAGAGACAGAGAGTTAAAAGAATCATTAGTATAAACTAGTAGTTCCCCCAGCTTTACTGAAGTAGCATTGACAAATAAAATTGTATATATTTAAAGTGTACAATGTAACAATTTGATATACATATAGATTGTAAAATGATAACCACAGTCAAGTTAATACATTCATCACCACATGTAGGTATCGTGTGTGTGTGTGTGTGTGGTGAAAACACTTGAAATTTAGTCTCTTGGCAAATTTCAAGTATACAGTACAATATTATTTCCTATCAACATTCTATACACTAGTGCCATTTTTCAAGGTGTTGGGAAAGCCTGAAATCCACATTATTAATGGGAAAATATTGAGCTAAAACTAATCTGCTGGGACATTCCATACAAAGTAAATTTAGAGAAAGTTTTTAACTGATTCATTTTAAGAAAAGGAAGCCAATGCAAAGATTAAAGAAAGTATTTTTCAAATTTTATTAAAAGTCTCTATCTCATTAAAACTTTCAGACCTTTTGTGAAAAACAGTTAACTTGTTTCTTAAATTAAGATAATCAGATCTGTTTACAGAACAATGACTTTTATGCCCAGAATCTCTTATATTATTACTGTTCATAATAATATGGAAAAGATTGTGCCTCTCAAGCATATCTTCCATAACATCATTTTAATAGGCCTACTCTATTTGCATTAAGTAAGCATTTGGCATTCAGCTTTTATACTCACTAAGTATAAAGGAATGTTCCTTTAAAAGCTTAGACAATATTTCTTCTCAATGTTCTCATATATCTGTTTCAAACATGGAGGAGGAACTAGAATAACTTTTTCAAATAAACAGACTCCTTCCTGCTTACTTAAAATTGCAATGAAATAACCATGCTTTCTTTTATTAGCTGTTGAACACATTGGGTAATTGTAATACAAAGAATAGACTTTTAAACTTAAATTGATCAAGGGTTTTGCACAAGATCATGGAAGTTTTGTCTGTACGCATAAATGAAAACAAGGAATAGAGGCAATTTCAGTACATTGTAGAGTCCACAGTTTCTGAAATGCTCCTTTTCTGTGAACTTTTACTAAACCAGCAGAACCTATAAAACCAAAGTATTTAGCATGAACTTAAATCATTATTACTTCAGATACGGAGAGGATATAAGAAACAAGAACTTAAAATTATGATCTTTATGATTGTATGTGATACCCAGATGCAAAAATCTTGGGACCCACACAAAGGCCTCTTGGCACAAGGCAGCAAAAATTGTAGTTGTTTACTATTTACCTCTTCCAAGCAGGCCTCTTTCAGCCGACATTTTTTTAATCTGGGCTCTGAGAAAATAAAATTTTACTTTTCAGAAAAATACAAATACTGAGCAGTAAATCTTTCATTGTTTGCAAAAGCTTTTGAAGATGTTTAGAAATTTATTTATTTACTCAATTACTAGCAAGCTATCGTAGTAATTCTCAAGAACTAAAGTTGTATTGAACCACAGTCCACAGCTAATGCTTTAAGAATTGAGACCAACTTTCATTTTGGCAATGCCTGAGCTGATTCATTCATAATAGCTGCTGAAATTTCAATACCTTCCATATAATTAGGAAACAGTCTAAAATTTTGGTTGAAGCAAATTTTTGGCCATTTTAAGCCACAAATACACATGGATGGTCATGATTCATATTTTTCCCTATTATTTTTACTTATTTTTTGCCAATATTTGTTTTAAAAACACATACCTTTTTGTTGTTGTTATTGTTATTTGCAAACCTCTTTACATTCATGTGGGATATCCAATATATTATGTCATATCATGGTGGCCTACTAAAGCCAAACAGAGCTAACAATGATATTAAATATATAAAATAAGCTTTGTTAATGTTTTCCCAGCAATGTGAGAGAATATTATGTTGCCAAAAGTAGCTGAGATTTCCCCTTGAATTTCTCAACTGGCTCATAATAAAATCCAGAAAGTTTTCAGAAGTAATAAAAAAATTATCTTTATAGTTTCATGCTCCCATCTACTGTTAAAGCAAAGAATAGCAATTGAGGGGAAGCCGGGATGGCTCAGTGGGTTAAGCGCTCACATTGCAGTGCCGGGGACCCAGGATCCAATCCCGGCCCCAGCCCATGGGGAACCATGTGCTGACCTGGGGAGTTGCCCCAGTTCAGTTCTCTCTCTGTATCTCTCTCTCTCTCTCTCTCTCTCTCTCTGTCAAAAACAATTAAAAAAAAAAAAAAGAATAGCATTTGGGTGTTTTTAAAGTAAATAAACGCTTAAATGTGTGATTTTCACTGGTGTTAAATTCTTAGTATAAATAAAATAAAATACTAATTAGTTTTAAAATTTTACTAACATGTGCCAGTGTGATGTTAATAAACAGCATTCTTTTATTTCTTAACATATTATATAGGAAAAATATTCTTGATATTTTAATTTGTGGATTTTTTGCATAAGAATGCCCATAAACACACACACACACACACACACACACACACATTAGTTTAATGAAAGAAAGAAATTCATTAAAACAATCTCCACTTTGGTATTGTTTTAATTGTTAAATTTATTGGTATGACATTGGTAGATAACATTTACATCGTTTCCAGGTGTACAATTCTACATTACATTGTCTATACATGGCATTATGTGCTCACCACCCAGAATCGTATCTCTTTCTATCACCATATATTTGATGAACCCTCCCTACCCAACTCCCCTACCCTGTTCTCTCCACTTTAGCTATTGGAAATAGTCACGACAAGCATAACAAAAATCACATTTCAGCAAAACGTAAGAAAATAACACATATATATTACTTATTTTCCAGA
Organism: Craseonycteris thonglongyai; assembly: GCA_004027555.1. Lineage (NCBI taxonomy): Eukaryota > Metazoa > Chordata > Mammalia > Chiroptera > Craseonycteridae > Craseonycteris > Craseonycteris thonglongyai. The sequence continues at coordinate 39,212 of PVKE010009138.1, read as the reverse complement.
TGATGGAAGATGCTCCCATCTTGGCCAGTCCTACGCTGATAGAGATGTCTGGAAGCCAGAACCATGCCAAATATGTGTCTGTGACTCAGGATCTGTTCTCTGTGATGACATAATATGTGATGATCAAGAATTAGACTGTCCCAACCCAGAGATCCCATTTGGAGAATGTTGTGCAGTTTGCCCACAGCCTCCAACAGCTGTGAGTTTAAAGAAAACCTGTACATCTTCAGGATTTATATTTAAATACATAAATAGTTCCCATATTATTGGAGCCTAAAAGGAAATGAAAGTAATGTTTGTCAATCATGTGTGTGTTACATGTAAAAAGTGAACTTTTCAGTTTAGAACCAGGGATTGGGTGTCATTTAGGATAAGAAATAATTATGCAAAGTGACATATACTTCATGGGAAAGTTGGCCCTATGTCTTGTTTAATCTGTATCTTTTCCATTTATTAGCCTACTCGCCCACCTAACGGTCATGGACCTCAAGGCCCCAAGGGAGATCCAGTAAGTAAACACTCTTCAGTGAAATGAAATAGCTCCTTAAGTGGTTTGCTTTTTTTTTCTAATAGCCTATTTATATTTGAACTTTCATCATTCTTACATTTTCTTTAGTACCACATGCTTAAATAATGACACAAAATAAACTCAAACTGAGAAGCCATATTTACACATGTAAAGATTCAAGTTTTCCGAACTTGATATAATGTCTTTATCCCCATGATCAGTTTGAAAAATGAAGTACAGGTCAATAAACAAAGGAATAAATGACACTGAAATTATTCACATAACTTGGTTAAAAATATATTCACAAGAAAATATATTACTTATATTGATTCTTCATATTATAGAGCAACAAAGCTATTTGATAATGATTCTGAGTCCCTAGGACTTTTCACTGTTTTATTAATTTTTTATCTACGATTTTTTTCAGGGCCCTCCTGGTATTCCTGGTAGAAACGGTGACCCTGGTATTCCAGGACAACCAGGCTCCCCTGGTTCTCCTGGCCCCCCTGGAATCTGTGAATCCTGCCCTACTGGTGGTCAGGTAATAAATTCTAGAGCAAGAAGATTCCTCCCTTTAAAAATACCAACTTCATTTCCTTTTGTTTAGCCTATATGATATCTCACTTTTGTAGGTTCTTCTCTCTGATTTTATATATTTTACAAATTCTTATTTAGTGCTTATAAATGCTGCATTATTCTAAGTGCTTTATAAATATTTAATTTTCCTCGTAATTCTAATGCTATTGCTATTGTATCTTTGCAAACTTTTCCAAATTCTCATCAGGCATGTTGAAATATGAACCATCGACTCCCAAAAGAATCATGTAGGTAACTTAGGAGTTGCTGCAACTGTGCCTTATTCTCCTTATAACCTCATTGGTAAAGCCTCTGAAATTTGAACAAAATGCAGTTGAAGAGCTGTGAACACTCTTTATGAACTTCAAGTCAACAAGATTATTCAAGCCTATGCAATTACTCTTGCCAAGCCTTCACAACACAAGCCTTTCAGAACCTGCTCCTCTTGGAAAGCATGGCAACCGATTAACTCTGCATGTAAATAAATAACCAAAAAAATAACCAAAACACAATTTCTGCTATATTGGAGCTGGCAAAAATTAAAAAACAAGTATACAACTCACTATGAGTTTCAAAAAGTGATTTTCAAATAGCGTATCAATGGAAAGCAAAGGATATTATGTAACTTTTTCTTACCTGTTACCAAAGAGAACCCATCTCTAGGCCTACTATTCAAAATAAAATACTCTCCAAAGAAATCCAATGAACATGTGAGCCGTTCTATTACTCTTGTGCTCATTTCCTATTAGGACATTTATTTTTGATGAATCTGTTCAATATACTAATCAGAAGTCAAGAAATAAATATACATTTTACTTGTATCATTAACTGTTGGGAAAATAATTTGACTCCTTCATGTTTTTGCTTAAAATGAGAAGGTTAGATTACAATGCTCTCAAGGCTTTTTCAGCCTCAGTGTATGTTTCTAATGCTGTGGATATCGCTTAGAAATACTTTGGGTAAGAGTTTATAAGATCAAAATATTTGAGATTAACATTGCATACAGTTAGTTGAATGATTTGTGCATTGTGTAGGCAAGTATTTCTATAGAATATCTAAAGCTACAGAGAGACAAGATAATTACACCCTCTGGCATGCAGAAAGTTTTTATTAGTGAATAGATGTTGTATGCACTTCTAAATGCTTTTCAAGAGAACTATGATCAATATATTAAAATGATCTCACTTATCTGATCTTTTTGCTGCAGAACTATTCTCCCCAGTTTGAGTCATACGATGTGAAGTCGGGAGTAGGAGGAGGAGTCACAGGCTACCCCGGGCCAGCTGTATGTACAAGTGTTCCTCAGCAATTTAGAGCACTATTTAGCCGTCCAGTTTGCTAAATCTTCAATGGTTGTTCTTCTGGTAATATAGTATTATTACAGAATTGTACAAAATAGCTTATTTTCTATTAAGACTGGGGGGAAAAATAGCAGGATTATCATGATCCATCTATCGTAACTGATTTTTTCCTCACTGCCTCTCATTTCACACGTTTGCCACTTGTTTCTTCCTTATACAACCATCTATTACAGGGCCCCACCTGCCTTCACGCCTAGGTCTCACATGCATATACTCCCTAATTTTAACCAAGTCTTATTTTTTACTTCCACGTTTTGACTTTCTCACCTCAGAACCTTCTTTTAATTTTTATAATTAATGCTACTTTCTAGATGACATTTTGAGTGAAGAATGTCTAATATCAAATTTGTCTCACTTCAAATTGTGGAATCAAATACAATTATTTGCAGAACTCATCAAATTATTAATTACTTCTACCATAAAAAATCGCTTTTTACATTGTACACAGTGGTTTTTTTCTCAATGTAAATGACCTAAAGTTTTTATAGAAACAAATAGCAAAAAACATTGAAACCTGGGCATAGCATGTGCACATGATGCATGGAGTCCCATGTAGATGACCCTTGTAGACAGCCTCTCTGTAGGAGCAACAATAGGGATGTTCAACCATTTCACTGCCAGGGAAAGGTATGTAATCATAACTAAAATATGATGCTGGATTCTTAGGGATTAAGGAGGATTACTGCCCAGATAATTGGACTCCATATTTGTGGTTTCTAAAACTAGAGAGGAATAATTTTAACTAATAAATCTAAATAAAGAGTTAAAGAAAGAGTCTTCAAATTGGTATAAAAAGACCCTTCAAATTGGTATAAAGTAAATTGTAAAAAGAGAATTTTACAAATCTCTAAAATCTTAAGGACTGTGTGTTTTTTTTTTCTATTTTCTTTTTTCTTTTTTTTTGTATCATTCAAAACTAGAAGGAGAACTAAGTATCCAGTCTTAGTCATATTCACATCATAAATTCTAATATTCAATCATACAGTTTTATTAAAACAAAAATGAAAAACAAAACTAAAAAGCCACTACTTATTAGCATTCCAGAAAAGAAGTTACAAGAGAAAACTTAATTACAAACTGTAGTTTTAAATTTTATTAACACTTTTAGAAATAGCAGGTTGCAAAACCGAAAGTTCTTTAGTTTAATCTATAACTGTAGCTCTAAAAAATCAGTTGGTTGTAACTCATCATGGTCTGTTATATTCACAATTTTTATATGCACATCTAAATCTGCATGTCAACATAAGTCAGTGATATAGTTAAGAACTTTTGGGTTGATTTACACCATTATTTTTAGAAACTGAAATGTTATTATATGTAGATAAACATTTTTCTACAATGTGTCTACAATGGGCTGCCAGGCTAAAACTGCTTCTTCATCAATACCAGTACTCTAATATTGAAAAGATTCTCATAGCATTTTGATGGACTCTTCCAGATTTTGAATCCCCTTCTGGACGGTTCGAGCTAACATTTATTTACCAATAATTTTTATAGATTCTGTGGGAATTTCATTTAGAGTGAAATTTTTGTAATATTTTTATTGTAGATCTAATAAAATTAATTATATCCATGAGTAGTTATTATGTAGTGAGATAAGTTGTTCACATTTTTAAATATGTCAGTATCATTCCTAAGCAGAGTCATTTCTTTGATGGCTGAATAAAGTGTATTTCAGAAGCATTTATTTTGCATTTTTTCTTCAAATTTACATTCCAGGGTCCCCCAGGCCCTCCTGGTCCCCCTGGTGCATCTGGTCATCCTGGCTCCCCTGTAAGTATAGCCATTAATGGTGATTTCTTCTTCATGCATACTACATAAATCAAGTCAATAGAGATACTACTATAATTTAGCTACTACAGCATGCATAATCCTACTTAGGTAGAGAAGTCATAACCAAGAAACGATTATTTCTTCAAAGATGTTGACATTTCATATTTAATTCCTTTCTTCCAACAACCTATTAGTAATGAAAACTTTGGTAAAATTAAAGCACATGGTTAATTTGCATGTAATATGCCTTCAAGTTTGAAACAATGCAGTTTCAATGAAATGAAGTGGTTAAAATGAAATAAATTATCTTTATTCGGATGTGAAAATTTTTGGTTTCAATCTTTATAAACTGGAATAAAATCTGCTAACTACCTTTAAAAACCCTGATGTCATATTATCTTCAACATGTAAACGAGCCACACGAAGATTCAGTTATTTAAAAAATATTTAGCGGAAGCCGGGATGGCTCAGTGGGTTAGGCGCTCACTTTGCAGCCCTGTGGACCGAGGATTGAATCTCGGCCCTGGCCTGTGTGGACCCATATGCTGAACTGGGGAGTGCCCCCAGTTCAGTTCTCACAGGGGCAAGACCCCGGCCCAGTTCCTGCCCTGTGCAGCCCCGCCCACCTGTGGAATGAAACTATGTGGAAAAACCAATAATATGCAACTATGGAGACTTCTGGGCCCTCCCCCTTCTCTCTGTCTCTGACTCTGTATCTCTCTCTCTCTCTCTCTCTCTCTCTCTCTCTGTCAAAAACAATAAATAAATCTTTGAAAAATATTTATACATTATTCTACCCACTAGGGTTCTCCAGGATACCAAGGTGCCCCTGGTGAACCTGGTCAAGCTGGTCCTGCAGTAAGTAATAACTATATCTATATTTAATAAATTAATTTTTTATAGTAACCACTTTCATTCTCTAAAATATAAACATAAGTCCCTACAAAGTATTGATTAAATATATGCTCACATTTAAAAATAATACTTTTATGATAGATAAACTTATTTCAAAGATCTTTGGGACTCTTTTCATGGTTTATATATCTTAGAGACACTTGTTATTTAATCTAGGAATTCCCTGGCTAATTACCCATCACAGTAGTCTACTTCCTTCTGCTGATACAAATCCTCTATCTCTTAAATATAAGTTTAAATTTCCTGTAGTTACTCAGTTCATCTTCATATCTACTCTTCTGATAGCTAATTTTTAAAACTTAATTTAATAGAAATAAACACAATCTAATAGAGTTCTCCAAGAAAACATGCTATGTAAATTAGTAAGTATGGCAAAGTTATTTTAATATTTTAAAATATTTGGAAATGCCTATATAATTAAAACTTTACTATCTCAAAAATATAGAAGTGCATTTGAGTTTATAAATATACAATCTGATATAAAACATGATATTTTCTAATTTGCATTGAAAGTAAGTTTAATGGTGAAAACTGGATACAATATAACATTAATTCAATGTGTCACTTTCATGATGAGAAATACTGAGAGTATTTTCCGAAAGGAGTTTCCTTCCAGGAATGCACATAATATATATTAATAAATTGACTAGAACAGAAAAATGTACATATTTATTTGTTTTTTCATGTCCTTGTTTTCAGGGCCCTCCAGGACCTCCTGGTGCTATGGGTCCATCTGGTCCCGCTGGAAAAGATGTAAGCTTTTAAGGATTAAATGGGGATACAGCAAAATTCAACTTGAAATATTCTAAATAGCATATACCATATGCCAGAATGTCAGAGAGAAAACCTTACTCAAAACTTGTTAGTATCTAATAACTTTTTTTTTCTAATGACATTTTAGCTCATATTAGTCTTTGACTATCCATATATGTAGCATTTGCATAACCATATATACAAGTTATTAAATTCCAAACTAGCAGTACCCCCAAATGTTCTTGACTTTGTCAGGAAGATTCATCCAGTGACTGTGTCATGTAATGGGTGGAGAAGTAAGTTTCTGCTCTCTGTCTCTTTTAATAAAGAAATTTGCACCTGTGCTTTATGAATTTCAGAATTTATGAAAACTTTTAATATTGTGCTATGCTTGCTTTCCCAGTTAATTTTCAATCACAAATTCTTCTCACTGGATTGAGAGACAGTTATAATATTTCAGTGATGAGAAATTCCTGCATTATTCATAAAACTACATCGCAGTGGGAGAACCCCTCCTCATTCCTTTTGTTAAGAAAGCTGATCTCACAATAATATATTTAGCCCAACCATTTTCATTAGCACCTGTGAGAAAACCACTGTACGAACACCTATGTATTGTTTGTTTCTTCACACAGGGGGAATCAGGAAGACCCGGAAGAACTGGAGAGCGGGGATTGCCGGGACCGCCAGTACGTCTTCAGAATCCACTCAATTAATTGGAGGAATCACAATTATCTTAGCTTGAAAATTATTATATTTAATTATATAACAAATTATTTAATTATTGAACTAAACTTAAAAGTAGGAGTCATTTTATTACTAGGTTGTGATTGTATTTGAAGGTTCATTAAAATCTTTTCTAATGCATTATTCCTAGGGTATGAAAGGTCCTGCTGGCATGCCTGGATTCCCTGGTATGAAAGGACACAGAGTAAGTAGTTTCTAAACTGACTATAAGCTGTTCCATTTGACAATGTTTGTTTGGCTAACTGATATTAATGGACAAATTGAGTATGTGCCATTTCTTACAACTAGTTTGATTGTTTCATCTATCAACTTTATTTCTTGCCCAAGCAAATCAGTTATTTACCCAAAGTAATAAGCTGATTTTAAGTGTATAACAAAGCTTGGAAAAGGATAATTTCATTTTCTTATCACCACCATCAAAAGATACATAAAAATCTGTTATTGAGAACTATGTTATTCACTGACATAGTCAATGTGACTTATGGATAAATTTAAGCAATTGTATTCTATGCAAAACATTAGGTAGATTCACCCAACTGAGCCCCAAATCTATCAATTTAGTAGATATAAAAATCTATGAAACTGATATTTGCTATTCTAAGTTAAGGCAACTGCCTAATTGCCTTAGCTTATAAAATCAATCTCAAATGTTTTCAATCCATTTAAAGGAGTTTAAATTATTTAAGTTAAAGTTGAAAATATTGCTATGTGGAACAGCTAGTGATAAGAAAAAAAAACATAAGATTTTCAAACATTCAGTATTTTTAACAAATTTACTATTTTTACTATTTTTTTACATAGGGCTTCGATGGACGAAATGGAGAAAAGGGTGAAACAGGTGCTCCTGGATTAAAGGTGAATCACAACAAAATCACATTTTCATAAATAAATTTATTTAAATGTTATAGCTATATTTAATATCTATATTAACATTTAACTTTCTGAAATTTACCTGAAATTCTCATTTTAAGAGGGGAATAACAGTGACTAATTGAAATGTCCTATTAAAACTTCCACAAAAGCTGATACTTGAACTGTCTAGATTAGAAATAATTAAACATCCCTCAGTAACTCATTGATTACTTCTGTTTAGTTCACATTGTTTCAAAATATAGAAATCAAAATTTCTGGTAAATAAAAAGAAAACGCTAACAAAAACTTAATATCATTAAATTTTTCCTGGTTCCTACAATACTTTTCATAATATGCTGTAATCTAAAAATACAAATTTTCTTCCGGTTATATAAAATGGTAATATATTTAATGTTTCTAGGGTGAAAGTGGTCTTCCAGGTGAAAACGGAGCTCCTGGGCCAATGGTAAATACATATCTTATCATATAATCTTTTCAGTTTTACTACTAACTTCCATTTAACCCCAGACTTGCCATAATCCCTCAGCAGTTGTGCTAACACATGTCAAGTTTAAAGTATAACTATACTTCTAATTTTATTCTATAGGGTCCAAGGGGGGCTCCTGGTGAGAGAGGACGACCAGGACTTCCTGGAGCCTCAGTAAGTATGGTCACCAGCATAACAGAGTCACAGCCCAGGGTCACAGATACATGTCTCAGGCAGGTTTTCAGGCTGTAAGGATATGCAGAAAATTTTCTTTTCGATAAAATTACAATTAAAGTCACCCCCATAAAATGTTAGCCATAATTACAGGGAAACACATAAGTGTTTTATGGTCATTATCTTTGGTGAAGAAATTTTTGTGTTAATTTGGCAAGTGTTATTAGAGCCATTAATTCACAGTTTTTAAAACACATAATTCAATTTTTTTATGTTAGAGGGCTGTCTGGGAAAAAAATCAGCCATAGATGTCTCTATTTTTCATAGGACATGGCTGGATACTTTCCGGACACTCCTCATATAAATTATATGGATTTTGAAATTTTGACTTTAAAATATATGTACTCATTAAGCAGATTTTAAGAAACTGAAGGAAAAGTCTATTCAATTGAGTTAGAGTTTTAGTCAAAATATTACTTATCAGCAGCCTTTCAGAATTAAGGAGATATTTAAGATACACCTCTATTTTTAGGGAGCTCGCGGTAACGATGGTGCTCGAGGAAGTGATGGACAGCCAGTAAGTAATTTTTTATCCAACCCCCATTTGCTTCAGTGTAATGAGGGATTATGGATTGTAGAATATTGAAATAATATATATTGTAGCCCCAAAACTCAGCATTGTTAATAAACATCTGCTTCAAGCTGACATTAAACCTATAAATAAAATCTAGAAATAGTTAATCTAGAAACACTAAACCCATAAACAAAATTCTAATACTCATTATATTTGGCCAATTGCTAACATCTGTATGATGCTTATAATGTTAGTTAATGGCCAGTACTGGATATGACAATTAAAAGACCTACAAAATACATAATAATGACACCTCAATTTTATTAATGATGTCTCAGGACCAAGTAACCTGCACAAAGTCACAGAAATTGTGACAGAAGTTGAGGGATGGGGACAGATCCAAATTTTCTAACTTTAGACTTTACTCTCTTTTTGTTTAATGTTGTTTCTCCACATAATATTCATCCATGCATGATAAATACTATTTTAGCATAACTTTTCTGTATGTGCTCACATATATTATTTCTAGTAGTATTAGCTTTTGTTGACTTAAGAGCTCTTGAATGGTATTTAATTTTTTCAGGGCCCACCTGGTCCCCCTGGAACTGCAGGATTCCCTGGTTCCCCTGGTGCTAAGGTAATCATATTTCTATAGAAGACTGTAAAGTATATTTTGGAGTCAACAGAAAATTATTGGCTTGCTTCTTGAAAATTACTTTTCTTTTTAAGCCATCAAGTCAATATCTTATATCTATAGAGATTTTTAAAGCCCTATTCTTTTTTAAAATTGAATTTATTGGGGTAACATTGGTTAATAACATTATATAAATTTCAGGTGTCCAACTTTATAATATGACATCTGTATACTCTACTGTGTGCGCACCACTGGAAGTCTAGTCTTCTCCCATCACCTGTATTTGGTCCCATTTACCCTCTTTCTTGATTCCAGAAGTGTCTTATCCCTGGCACTCAGCTATCCTGATAACTCTTCTGATGCCATTTCTCTTTTCCCACTCACTTTGTGGGAAATAGAGATAATACAGTCACACACATAGTTACCAGTTTTCTCTGACTTTATAATTAATGAGTCTGCTTTCAATAGATTATATAGACATCCTACTCCAGCCTTTGAGAGATGGGTTTAAATAGGACTGAAAAATACACTGACTAAGAGATGAGAAGTGTCAGGTGAAACTGACTACTTAGAGCTATTCCTTAGGGTGAAGTTGGACCTGCAGGATCTCCTGGCTCAAATGGTGCCCCTGGACAAAGAGGAGAACCCGGACCTCAGGGACATGCTGGTGCTCAAGGTTCTCCCGTAAGTAGCAGATACAACCATTGAGAACAAGAGTGTTGCTACACTTATTTCATGAAAACATATGTTTTAATGTTGCTACTAATTAAAATTAATTTTTTGAAAAAATCTTACTTAGTGTTTTGCAATGACTCTACTCTGTCAAATATTGATTTAATTAGTACCAAAAATGGTAGTTTTTGATATTTATACTCTTTTAAAATTTAGGACTCTTATGTTTATATGACACAGAATGAATTAGAAGGTGAATAATTTTCTGATACTTCAAAGAATGTGCCCCAAACTTATCACCAATCAGAATAATTCAAAGAAAAGAGAAGACCAAACCCTTTTTTATATATTTATTATTTAATAATTTAGAACAAATGCATATTATCTCTAACTTATTCAAATAATGGTAACATTTTGCCTACATTCAACGTGTTGGGCTGTAGTTAAAGAAGTCACTTACTCTCTATAAAACACAACATGCACCAATAAATTTATATTGCTAATATATAAACAACTTCTAATATATATACACTATTTGTATTCTTGTTTTTAATTGTTAAATTTATTGGGGTGACATTAGTTGGTAACAATTAAATAGTTTCCAAGTGTACAATTCTACATTACGTTGTCTATACACTGCATTATGTGCTCACCACCCAAAATTATTATTAATATGCTTTCTTTCCCCTCTAGGGCCCTCCTGGGAGTAATGGTAGTCCTGGTGGTAAAGGTGAAATGGTAAGAGTCCCCACCAACCCTTCACCCTCATCTCATCCACACACACTTATTTGGCTTTCTTTGCACTTTGCATGACAATACATTGGTGCCGTTTAAGTTAGCTATTCCGAAAAGAAAGTTTAAGTTCAGCTAAAGCTAGCATTGTTGGTTTGTTTTTAGGGTCCAGCTGGCATTCCTGGGGCTCCTGGGTTGCCAGGAGGCCGGGGTCCTCCAGGACCACCAGGTACCAATGGTATTCCTGGACAACGAGGTCCTGCAGTAAGTTGCTTATTTTTTTGCTATTGCCTGAAAAATGTGTCTTAATTTTCACAGCAAAAATATAAATAGCAAGATTTTTATTCTTGTCCAATTGAAATTATGTTGATTTCACTCTCATTTTATATTTTTATACTACTGGAGATTATTTTATTAGTCTATGCTTCTTGTTTTTAAACCAAGATTTTGTTTCATTTAGGGTGAAGCTGGTAAGAATGGTGCCAAAGGAGAGCCAGGACCACGTGGTGAACGTGTAAGTATTAGCTTGTTGGGTAATTTGGTTATCTTTTAGAAAAATACAACATAGTTAGAAAGTAAAGAGGCTTAATTTTTGCCACCTAATTTAATAATTATTTCTTCATTGGCATCGTTCTATAGGGTGAAGCTGGATCTCCAGGTATTGCAGGACCTAAGGGTGAAGATGGCAAAAATGGCTCACCTGGAGAACCTGGTACAAATGGGCTTCAAGGAACCCCAGGAGAAAGGGTAAGTTTTCCATGGGCACCTAGAGAGAAAACATCACTATCACGCACATAGACCCTCATGATCACCAACAATGTTTTTTCTTAGGTACCCAATCTCAAATATTGTTTTAAAGTATTTTATAACATGAGAATATCTCTATTACCATTCAAGAATTACAAAAAGTTTTAATGCTTTCGACTGAAACATTTGCCTTTCATGCTTTACAGGGTCCACCTGGATTTCGAGGACCTGCTGGAAATATCGGTCCTCAAGGAGAGAAGGTAGAAAATTCTGGTTTCTATTTTCTAGTACTGCAAATAAGTACATTCTTCTATACAGTTTCTCGTTATTTGAAACCTGAATATCTGAAAGAAACACTTGGGAGTTAAAAAAAAAAAAAATCCCAAAGCGAAACAATGACTCTAGTCACTACTCAGCTATTTTTCTAGCTTTGTAACTCAAGCAAGTCAGTTAACCTTAAGGAGAGAACTTTAACTTAGCTATCTATCAGGAATTATTTATCTCAGCCTCATTGCTATAAGATAAACTAAAATGTCTGAAAGTTCTTTAAAACGTTGAAAGTGCTGTACAAATTTTATTTCATACCACCGAAGATATTTGATTTTATATGCACAGAAATATATTGTTAAGCCCATTCAATATAGCTTTTTAAAGCATGTGATGTTCATCAAAGTTGCCTCAAAGTATTTCCAATATGACACTCCAAGTGAATAAGGAACAGTGATTTTATAATGAACATGTCAACAACACACCAACTCTCTTTAAGAAAATGAATGAAGTTTTTCAATTGTAACCTGCATATCATCAGTGTCCAAGTCAACTAAGGATCTTTTCTATATTTGTTGCTTTATTTCACCTTGTAGGGTCCCGCTGGGGAGCGCGGTGGTATAGGCCCCCCTGGGCCCAGAGGAATTGCTGGAGAACCTGGCCGAGATGGCCTCCCTGGAGGTCTAGGACCGAGGGTAATGAAAAACACTGTCATTTCCTAAGAAAAAAGGCAAATGAAGAAGGCTCAAAGACACCTGAAATCAGACTACACCTTTTATAGGCTCACAACAATAACAACAGAAAAACCCTTTTAAGAAAACTTAAGCTAGTAGAGGTTGAAGGAGAACAGAAAATGGAACATGACTAAGATACTTTAGAGTCAGGTGGGGAAATGTGCAACTATGAGATTACATATATAAGTGAAAATCTTAAAATTTTACAGATAGGTGTATGTTTTATTTTTCTTAATCATTACTTTTAAATTACCTGACTGATTTCTTCAATTTAGGGTATGCCTGGAAGCCCAGGAGGACCAGGCAACGATGGAAAACCAGGACCTCCTGTATGTACATTCTTACTGTTTCATTTCACAAGCCCTATGAATAATGGCATACTTGGTTGGCTCTCACCTTGATGTACTTTTTATAGCCTTTATATGTATATAGTATATTTTGATCAGATTTTTATCAAATATCTACTAATGTCATTGTTTTCTCATTAGGGAAGTCCAGGAGAAAGTGGTCGCGCAGGGCCTCCAGGCCCATCTGGTCCCCGGGGTCAGCCTGGGGTCATGGGTTTCCCTGGTCCTAAAGGAAATGATGTGAGTACCTTCCTTCATTTCTTCAACAAATATCTAACAGAGGGACTTTAACTTACCTTAGAGGAGTGTAGGGATGGCCAAAACTTGATCTCTGCTTCGAAGTGTTCTGGGTAAACAGTGGCAACATTCATGGGAACCTAATTATAGAAAGTAGTTTTTGGTCATGTATGTATGTATGTGTATGTGCAGGAGTCAAATCAAAACTCTGAGGGAACAATATGATCAAATTATTTTGATAATTAGTAAACACTGTTCATTTTTTTTAGGGAGCTCCTGGCAAAAATGGAGAACGAGGTGGCCCTGGAGGTCCAGGCCCTCAGGCATGTAGCATTCATCAATTATTTCCAGCCTTATACTACAGGCATTTTATCTCCAGCTCTATGACTTGTCTCTGCTTCTCTAACTGCCTTTTGTTATTATTATTTTAGGGTCCTGCTGGAAAGAATGGGGAAGCTGGAATTCCGGGTCCCCCGGGACCGACTGTAAGTTTAGGCACATAAGTTGGAGAGGGAAGTGGGTGGGAGTGGGGCAGAGGAAGACTTGGAGAACTACATACTCTATGACACTATCTATATCTTAACAGTTCCCCAAAGCAATTATGAAGCTTTCTTATTTAGTTAGTTAGCTAGCAAAATGCTGACATTGAGTAAAGTTTATATCATACATGTCTCCCTTGCATCACTTCCATAAGCCAGACTCTACTCTCATTCACACTATTAATTTTTAAATTAAGCCATCAGCCTAATGATGATGATACAGCCATTCCTGAAATAAAAACTGTGAATTAAATGCAAAAAGTACCTTATAATGGTGGATTTTATTATATTTTTCTACTTAGGGGCCAGGTGGTGACAAAGGAGATGCAGGGCCCCCTGGTCCACAAGGAGTACAAGTAAGAATTTGTTATTTGAAAACATCTTATTAAGTGAAATAAGTCAGACTGAAAGAATCAAGAAACATATGACCTCACTCATAGGTGGAATATAAAACTGAAAGTAACAAAGAAACAAAAAACTCACTGACATAGTCAGTGGTTTGGTGGTTGCCTGGGGGTGGGGGTAGGGAGTTGACGGGGGAGAGCTGGACAGGGGGGCATGGGAGGGGACATTAAATGGGAAAAAAAGAATTAATTTATACTCACACCTTACAGTGTATGCCAAAAAAAAAAAAAAAAGAATTTGTTATTTAAATTGTCATTGAGCACCTGCTTTTACCAGATAATTAAGTACTTCCTTTTTATAACAGTATTTATTAATTGACAGTTCTTTTTTGTGTGTGTGATACTAATAGGTTACAATTCATATTAATTTAAAAATTGTGTGTCTGTCTTCTACTTTGAAATAAAATAACAGACAATGTGACTCGATAGGCATAACTTCTATTTCTATTCCACAATGAGTACAATAATATTTTTTTTAATGTTTACATAATTTTATGTGTTTATGCTTATTTTCATTAGCATTTAAATTTTATAGCTACATCCACCTTACCATGATGTTCATTTTTTATAAACAGCAACAGAAAGAATAGAGGGAGATGAAAGGTATAACTATCACATCTCGGTCTTTGGATTTTTGAAGTCACAAAGTTTTTTAACTCTTAAAAAGACCACTAAAATTATTTTTTACTAGTTTTCAGAAACATATATATGAGAAGCTTTTTACACAATGTTTGAAGTTATTACCCAATGTAAGCATGTTTGCAGTGTTTGAAGTCATTACACAATATAAATATGATTCTTTGTAGGGCATGCCTGGACCTACTGGTCCTACAGGAGAAAACGGAAAACCTGGGGAAGCAGTAAGTTGCATGTCATGTTTTCAAAATCAGAAACCAAAAGAATAAATAGTAATCACTTATAAATTATTAACTTTTGTATTTTCTCATGCCATGTTTTCTGAGTCTTAAGATTTAGTTTTGAAATATTTATTAACAAAACAAAGAAAATGTATTAAATAACTATTACATACAAAGTTTGAATTTTAGCAAAAAATAAAAGAATCTAAAGAAAAAGTACGTATCTTAAAATTTAACAAATTGTACAGTATGAAAATAGTTTAAATGTGTGTCCTGCTGGTGTTTATGTAGCATGTATTCTGATATAGGCTTAATCATAGAATGTCAATCTCCTAGGGTCCTAAGGGTGAGGCTGGTGCACCTGGAACTCCAGGAGGCAAGGTGAATATTTCAATTTATGGTCTAAGTTTTTCAGCATGTCATAGAGCAATTGATTAGTGACATACTTAGAGTATATTGCTCTTTTTAAGAAGCATACCATTGTAAATGATAAACACACTTAGGGTAACTCAAGGCATTTCAGACACATTAAATTTGCTTCGACTAGAAAACCAAGTTTGCTGACATTAGTAAACACTATAGAATCAACTATGGGCCTGAATTTCAAAAGAAAAATTTTTTCAGTGTCTTGACACTATATAGGAAATCTATTTTGATAGGAGAACCTTAAAATTTTGCTCTTATAAATAAAATAATAATAGCGTCAAAGTTAGCTTATCAGATCAGGTTTCAAAATAGTTTCCTTGTTTATACTCTTTCTAAGTTGTCAGTTCCTAATCAGTTGATCAAATGTCTTTGGTAACTATGAAAATTTCCATGTTTTTAAAGAATATAAGTTTTCCACATCAAAATCATACAACGTAGTGTGTTCTAGGTTAATTTTCAGTGTTGAGTTTTCTAACAGGGATATTACATTTCCTACTACAGGGAGATTCTGGTGCCCCTGGTGAACGGGGACCTGCTGGATCCCCTGGGCAACAAGGACCTCAAGGTAGAGCCGGCCCCCCTGGTCCCGGAGGAGAAAAGGTAATGCTACAGAATTCAATTCACTTATATTTTAAAAGATGCATTTCACTTCCTTCTTAGGACTTGCTCTTTCTTCTTTAATTTCAGGGCCCTCCCGGTAGCGCTGGGCCACCTGGTAATGCTGGTAGTCCTGGTCTGCAAGGGATGCCTGGAGAAAGGGGAGTTCCTGGAAGTGCTGGCCCGAAGGGTGAGAAGGTACTGAATTCTCTTAGTTAATTATGGAGCAAAACACAGACTTTATTGGTAAAAACAAAACACAACTGCTGGGAAGCAATCTATTTTCAAAATTAATGTTGTCATTTTATAGTAGGCAAAATTTTGATGTATTCCTTGAACCAGTATTAATCAGAATGCCTAGTTATACATCCAAGCAGATCTTGAAGGTCACTCCTCTTTTGGGCAGATTTTCGTTGAGGACACTTCTCACCTGATGACTTTGGCTTTTATTTGACAGGGTGAACCAGGCGGTCCAGGTACTGATGGTGCTCCTGGAAAAGATGGTCCAAGAGTAAGTACTCACTTTGGAGAAAAATGGGTCTCATTCCTGTATGTGACATACAGGAATCCCACACCTCCACTTCTGTTTGTGCCCAACACTCCTCATGAAAAGTTAGACCCTACTTTGCTACCTCTTGGATATTGAGAAAACCCAAATGACCTGATAGTTAAAATTTGTGGCCTGAGAATGGAAAAATCCCAAAAGTAGGATAAAGATTATCAGCTAAAGTTATAATGAGTCACTAAAATCCAAGATAATCAATACTACTTAATAAGGAACTTATTGATTTTAAAAAACATTGTAATCCTGTGCTAGAGTTGTACCATGGAATACTACTTAGTAATAAAAAGGAATGAACTATCGATACGGAAAGCAGTTTATATAACCGTCAAGTACATCATGCTGAGCATTGAGGTCAAATCAAAAAGATACTTAGTGCATGATTCCATTCATATAACATTGTGAAATAACAATACAGAGGTAAGAACAGCTTTATGGTTGCCAGGAGATAGGAAAGGGGGAGAGGGAGATGGCTATTGCTATAATAAGGTGATATGAGAGAGTCTTGTGGTATTGTATGTTTTAGTATCTTGATTGAAGTGTTAGTCATACAAGGCTACATGTGATAATATTATATAGAGCTACATACACACATAAATTAGTACATGTATTACTGGTGAGACTTGAATAAACTCTATGGATTATAGCAATGTCAATTTCTTGGTTTTGATATCGTACTATAGTTGTGTAAGATGTAACATTGAGTGAGGCTGGGAGAAATGTGCACAGGATTTCCCTGTAAACTTCTTTGCAATATTCTGTGAATCTACAACAATTGTGAAGTTAATGTAAAAAATATATATATATATAAATATTATAATCAATTCTATTTACATTAACAAACATCTAGACTTAGTCACATCTACATAATAAACGTGCTAAATAAACACAAATGCTATGCCATTACATAGATAATATATTGAGTGTACTTACTCTAAAGAAATTCATAAATACTTCACATTTCACAGATTGGATGGGTAAGCCATTGTCTAATTAAAAAACATACAAATAATGTTTTACTTATGTAATATAAATAAAACTTAATGTTTTAAAATATCAATTTGAAAACTTTAATTTATGTAATGATACTTTAAGTAATGAAATGAAATATTTTGAATTATTAAGCATTTCAATAAGGCAATGTATTTTAATTTTTAAGTTATTACTATAAGGTATTTTATCACAATTTA
This sequence comes from Craseonycteris thonglongyai, assembly GCA_004027555.1. Lineage (NCBI taxonomy): Eukaryota > Metazoa > Chordata > Mammalia > Chiroptera > Craseonycteridae > Craseonycteris > Craseonycteris thonglongyai. Next base: position 21,547 of record PVKE010009138.1, on the reverse strand, counting down.
TTTGCTTTCTGCAATAGAAAAAAATGAATCAATAAATTTTCACTGAACCTTATAATCTTTTAGAGTCATCCTATAAAACTTTATATTTACTAAGCTCTGAAGTATTTATACACTGAATAAGTGAAATATCTTTCAAGTCATAAAAGAGATCATGTTACCTAATTTATTAGAGAATAACTTGTCTATATGCTCTGTTTGGTTAATAGGAAAAATGATGCTTTTTATCTTCAAAATTAAAAATATATTTCTATTTCTATTTTCTTTAGGGTCCTATTGGTCCCATTGGTCCCCCTGGCCCTATTGGTCAGAATGGAGATAAGGTAACACTTAATACTGTTTAGAAACAAAAAGAAAATATCTTTGGCTTTTGGTGTGATAGCAATATAATTTTTCTTTTCTCTTTTGAAAGGGTGAAACTGGTGCCCCTGGAATTCAGGGTCCATCTGGTCCTCGTGGTGGCCCTGTAAGTGTTAAAGACATTGTCAGTGGGCTTTTTAACCTCACACAGGCAACAGTTGCTTATAACAAGAAGTCTGCCTAGGGGCCCTGAGTCTCAATGTTGGGATACAGTCTTTAGAATTCATATCACACATAAAAAAAAGATTAAAGTTCTTAAATCAAAAATTTGTGAGACATTTTAAAAATCATTCTTCTTAAATAATTTTGGAAAAAATATAAAAATTATACAAAGTAATATATATTGGCAAATGAGTATTTCCTAAGCCTATAGAATCTTTGACTGAAGTTTCTATCTCTAAAATTCTCCATCTTCAGGGTTTGCGAGTCAGGAAAGATGTATAGTAAATGTTCGCATTAATGATTGATTGATTTATTGCTTTCTCAACTCTTTTTATCATATTTTAAAATCCTTACATTTTTACAAGTTGTACAATTAAATGTGTTAAATACAGAAATTCTTAATTATTTCTCTTACAAAGAATATCACTGTCAGAGGCAGAAGGAATCAATGGTTCTGGTGTTGTTCACTACTAACTTTATTCAGAAATTGAAAAGTCTTCAGAGGATAAACTATTGTGTTAGTTACATTTGCACACTTCCTTCTTAAAGAAGAAATAAGATGATATAGAGGATGATCTATGGCTGCTGTGGGGGAACGTCTCCCCTTTGACTAACAAGGATATTTTTCATTTCAGGGTGAGAGAGGTGAACATGGGCCCCCGGGACCTGCTGGCTTTCCCGGTGCTCCTGTAAGTATGAACATTAAAGTATACATGTCACAGAGTTCAGAATCGCTACCTTGCTGACAAATGGCAGAAGTAGAAGTTAAATCTAGATATACTCCTGCCTCGGCCACTCACTCGTCCCCTGTAGTTAATTCAGCTCCCTTACGCTACCCCTGATGCTTTATCACTTTTCTTACCATTTTGAAAGATACAGATAAAAACACTTGCCTTTGTGGCAGGTCAATGAGGCTAACATAATACCCTAGATTTAAAAGCACTCTGAGATTTTAAAAAAGTTCTTGCAGTATAAAACGATAGCCTTTAAAGTGAGCTCTAAGCCCCATTTTTCTAAATGGTATTACTGGTGCTCACTTTCAAAGGTATAATCCTTGGACAGCCTTTCTCCATTATGACAAATGCTGTACATATTAATGCTTTCTTGATAATATATATATATTTTTTTTATCAGGGAAATACTTTGATTAAATGTGTTTCACCATGTCTTCTAAGAGCCTTCTTTTTAGATTTTATTTCAACACTTCTATACCTGAAGAATTCTATTTTCTGAAGAACCATAATGATATGCCAAGTGTATTATGAAACTGTCAGCTCACAAGCTGTTGTTTCTGAATATAGGGACAGAACGGTGAGCCTGGTTCTAAAGGAGAAAGAGGCGCTCCTGGTGAGAAGGGTGAAGGAGGCCCTCCGGGGCTGGCAGGCCCGCCTGGATCCTCTGGGCCTTCTGTGAGTTCTTTCTCTGAACCTTCTTGCGGGATGCACCTAGGTTAGGGATCATTTAATGTGTCACGCGGATAGCCTGTCGTGGTGACAAGTGCAGACTTGATAGAAATATAGTTCTGAGTTTGAAGCTTGACTCCAACAGTCTAGATGTCATGTCAAACAAGTTATTTTAACTTCTTCATGATTGATATACATTACATAAGATTAAGGTGTACAACAGAATGATTTGCTATGTATGCATACTGCAAAATGATTATCATCCTAAGTAGAGTTACTGTTTTGCAAAGGCTTAATGCTCTCCCCAAATTTTATTTTGGTACTATTCTTATAAACCATTTTCACCTCCATTCCATATAGGGTCCCCCTGGCCCCCCAGGTGTCAAAGGTGAACGTGGCAGTCCTGGTGGTCCTGTAAGTATTGATCCTCTCACTTATTATTGAAAAGCATTAATATCAATCTGTATAAAAACTGCTTTGAAAGCACTAGATCTTTAAAAAGAGCATAAAATTATAATCATTCATAATCATATATGAGTTACACATAAATTTTAAGAGGAAAAGCAAACCATAAGTGACCCAGAATGGAAGGCAGATCCTATCACATTCTTTACATTTCTCTGCAGTGGTTAATTATTTCTTCTACTGACCTAAAATTCAAAACCACATTCTCATTTCACAGGGTGCTGCTGGCTTCCCTGGTGGCCGTGGTCTTCCTGGTCCTCCTGGTAGTAATGTAAGTACTCTTCAAAGGAATTTTCTGCCACATATTTCACGAAGAGCGTTCATGCACGCACAGGATGAGAAACTTACCCATTGTGACATTTCTTTGTATTAAATCCTATATGAAGTTATTTGAACACAGGTAAAAGGAGGAAGAAAAATGTAACTTTTCATTATAAAATACTCAAATTTCAAACCTTTCCCTGTAGGGTAACCCAGGCTCCCCCGGAGCCAGCGGTGCTCCAGGCAAGGATGGACCCCCTGGTCCACCTGGTAACAGTGGTGCTCCTGGCAGCCCCGGGGTGTCTGGACCGAAAGGCGATGCGGGCCCACCGGGTGAGAAGGGATCACCTGGTTCCCAGGGCCCCCCGGTGAGTAGATTTGTTGCTCTATTGATTGACTATACCGTTTAATTATATGTCACAAATTCAATAGAGAAAAACATAGTCATGTAAAGGAGAACTGAGGCTTCTTTATGTTTCACAACAGGGAATTCCAGGCCCACTTGGAGTTTCAGGGATTACTGGAGCACGGGGTCTGGCAGGACCACCAGGCATGCCAGGTGCTAGAGGAAGTCCTGGCCCTCAAGGCATTAAAGTGAGTGTAACTGTGTTTGTATCACTGGACTCCTATTTCCTTTGATAGCCTTGAGGTATCACCTAACCATAGCAAGTGCATAGTGAATAAACTTTCTTGTTATAGGGGCAAATTCTTAATAGTTTCACATTTTCAGGAGGTATGCACGTTATTCAAGACTTCAGAGCACAAAAATATGCACATCATAGACAAGCCTAGCACATAAATACAAATAAATTGATTTCACAGAAAATATCTTGCTATCTCAAATGTCTTTGTTAGGAAACTTGTGAGTATTCTTCAGTTTGACTGTGAGTCTTAAAAGAAGAAATCATGTTAACTTAAAGACCTATGAAAAGCTTTACTTGATAGCAATTATTTATCAACTCAATTCACTTGGCACTCCTAATTGTCTTTCACTAGTATTATCACAGCACCCTAGTGGTTAGCATATTAGATACTCATTTAGCAAGTGGGTCAATAAAATTCTGTTTTATTAAGGCTCATAGTTTGACATTTCAAGCACCTCTTTAAACTAAATGTCATATAATATTGTAGTGAAATATTATATAACATTTAAGTGAGTTCAAGTTATTTGGTCAAATCTAGTAAATGTATATTCTTTTGGAACAAATGTTCCATGTAACTTAGTTGTAATAGCCACCATAAACCTATAGTTTCATGATGGCCCATCATTAATTTTTTCTTACAATAGCTACATTTATTTATACATCTTCAGAAGGTATTCTGAAGATGATAGTCAGTGTAATTACTCAACTCTTTGGCATCCAGAGTCACTGGGAAAATTGGAAAACACAAGAAGCTTACTTCCCCAAAGCTTTTCCCCTATGATGGGAACCATTTTAGGAACAAACTAAATAGAAATTTAATTAAACAAGGTTTTTCTATGAGAAATAGAGACAACTAATAACATTACATTAATTCATTTCTTAAGTTAAACAATGTCTTCTATTTTTTTTTTTTTAATACAGGGTGAAAGTGGGAAACCAGGACCTAGTGGTCAAAATGGAGAACGTGGTCCCCCTGGACCCCAAGGTCTTCCTGGTCTGGCTGGTACAGCTGGTGAACCTGGGAGAGATGTAAGTATGTGTTCTGGGAAATATCCAGTCATCCAGGGAGTATATGATCATTTCTTTAAGTAAAGTCAAACTGGGCCTTAATGCCTCAGTTCTCCTTTCCTGTAAGAAGAGCTATTCTTTCTGTTGCAACTTAAACTAGCTTTAAACATTCATGTTCATTATTTTTCCAAGGAATGATCATTAATGAAGAAACATAATAATCTCTAGCTAAGTAAAGAAACAATTTGGGGTAGAGGAGAGCCCCAATTGATAACATTCTTTCTGGGTAAAAATGTACTATATGTTATCTGTGATTAGTCTTTTCTTAAATTGTGGATTTCCATTATCAGCTTAAATGACCTTAAGCTTTTTCTTTTTTTTTTCTATTGTAGTCATTTCTCCCTGTCTTACCACATAAAATTTTGTTACCACAGATATATTACACTTAGGTATTGTCACCCTTTGAAGGACCACACCCATTGTAATATCAAAGTTTTTTTTCCTCCTAAGAACCAATTTCTGTCCTCTTTAGGATGATATTGCTCCCATTGAGTAAGCATAGCTTAGACGGTATTTGAATGGTTCCAAAGAGGTTGATTTCTTTTCTCTTTCTTCTGTTTCTTTTTCTTTCATCAGGGAAATCCTGGATCAGATGGTCTGCCAGGACGAGATGGAACTCCGGGTACAAAGGTATAACGAACTCATGTACATTGGGCTTGTGTAAGTAAAACAGTGGCTGCTGATGGCATTTATTTTGGACCTGTGAATTTGTCCACAGGGCGATCGTGGTGAAAACGGCTCTCCTGGTGCCCCCGGTGCTCCTGGTCATCCTGGCCCACCCGGTCCTGTTGGTCCATCTGGAAAGAGTGGTGACAGGGGAGAGTCTGTGAGTTCTAACAAATATCATATTTCTTTACTTGTCTGTTTTCTTCAATAAAGAGATTAGTAGGTAAAAGATAGACTATCTTATCTTCCAATAAAAAGACCTACTATCATTCGTTTTACAGTTCTTATGCTAGTAAAATAGTAGCCATAGGCAGCTATGATAATAAAGACATATGAGAAGTTTCTGGCAGTCGTCAATGAATAATTCATTACTAAAACTCAAAACAGTATTATTAAGAATATATTCACTGAGTAAAAGTAAAGCTGAAATAACAGGACTTTCTCAACTCTTCTGTTTAGATACCCTGATAAAGATGTAAACAGGCAAAGGACTTAGAAGGAGAAAATGATACTAACTTTTAATAATAATAGGCATACTATTGTTCCTCTACAATGAAATTATTAACTTTTAAATCAAACAATACTGGATCAGTAAAGGAACAATTCTCGGTGTCTTTGTTCATTTATTTTTCTTTTAGGGCCCTGCTGGACCATCTGGTGCTCCAGGTCCTGCTGGTGTCCGAGGTCCTCCTGTAAGTTTTTATTTATTTTTAACTCCTTCTACAGCATTGGAAATATTATATTTTCTGGCATGTTCGTAAAAAGAGGATGACAAAATATATAACAACAGAATAGAATTTAAACTTCCCTTTGATTATACAGAAAGTGATTTAGGATCCCAAAATTTGGGGGGGCCAAGGATACACACATAAATTATTAGGGCTTCTTGCAATTATCAGTTCCATAACAAAACAGTCATAAGAAAAATCCTTATTATTCCATTATGCAATGTCTGTTGATTGGATTTCTAGCTAATAGAATTAAAAAATAGTCAAAAAATAGATATACTTAATTGGTATAAATTCTATTTTGCTTTTCCAATGTGTATGTGTATATATAAATTTAATTTAAAATGTATTTGTACAGGGTCCCCAAGGCCCACGTGGTGACAAGGGTGAAACAGGTGAACGTGGTTCTAATGGCATCAAAGGACATCGAGGATTCCCCGGCAACCCAGGTGCCCCAGGTTCTCCAGTAAGTGCACTCATTTTGTAAGAAAATCCCTTTGAATACATTTTAACAGATGAGCTAGGCAAATCTTAGAGACATAGCACATGGTCATCCCTAAAAATATATGCTAAAAGAAATGAGAAATGGATTTGAGGGCTTATTAAATATAGTATGTGGCATGAGACAATGGGGAGATTAAAGAAAAAAGAAATAGTACTTTATCATGATCCCCATGTTTCTTGATCTGATCTCAAATGTAGTTTCCTAGCCTTTCTAAATTCTTCATTCACATTCATCCATCTTTTCTTGTCAGGGTCCTGCTGGTCACCAAGGTGCAATCGGTAGTCCAGGACCTGCAGGACCCAGAGTAAGTACCACAAAAAAATATTGGAAGGTCCATGGGTTTTTTTGTTGTTTTGTTGTTGTTTTGTTTTGTTTTAAGCTATTTTTACTGAAAGAAGGTATTCTAGCATTGTGACATCATGATAATATTTTAGGGACCTGTTGGACCTAATGGTCCCCCTGGCAAAGATGGAACAAGTGGGCATCCAGGTCCCATTGGACCACCAGGGCCTCGAGGTAACAGAGGTGAAAGAGGATCTGAGGTAAGACTCATTTATTAGTATGTGTTTTTAGTTTGTTATAATCTTTACATTTTCAGAAATATTTCACAATATTCTAAAACTGAGATAGTGAGTAAATCATAGTGTAATCTCCCAAAGTTATTTAGCAAATAAACAATGATTTTGAGACTTTACTACCATTTTAAAACTTTCTTCATTACTCTAGAAAAATGTGGGGGCTGGGAAGCCGGGGTGGCTCAGTGGGTTAAGCGCTCACTTTGAACCCTGGGTACCGAGGATCAAATCCCGGCCCCAGCCCGTGCAAACCCACATGCTGAACTGGGGAGTGCCCCCCACCCCCTGCCAGGTTGGTTCTCACTGGGGTGAGACCCTGGCCTAGTTCCTGCCCTGTGCAGCACCGTGCCCACCTGTGGAATGAAACTATGTAGAAAAACCAATGATGTGCAACTATGGAGACTGTTCTGGGCCCTCCCCCTTCTCTCTGTCTCTGTATCTCTCTCTCTCTCTCTCTCTCTCTCTCTCTCTCTCTCTCTCTGTCAAAAACAATACAAAATAAATCTTAAAAAAAATTGTGGGGTTGGGGGAGACCTTTTTAATGGTTTGATCAAATAACAGTTATATCAGAATTAAGATGTAAGCCCATCAAAAACAATACAAAATAAATCTTAAAAAAAATTGTGGGGTTGGGGGAGACCTTTTTAATGGTTTGATCAAATAACAGTTATATCAGAATTAAGACGTAAGCCCATTTAACCAAATGAACTCGGCCAGTATTGATTTTACACTAACCTTCCACAACTATGATAATCATAATGGCTTCTAAGTATATAGTGCAGTCTACTTTTCAAACTACTTCCATGGCTTCTTTTTTGCTCCTGATACCTTGGTTCCTAATACTTGCTTATTCTATACCTTTGTTATCAGTGGTGGGGGGGAGGGATACTCTTACCCCATAAGTTATACATGTGGCAATTGAAACACAAATAAGTTAAGCGATCAGTTCAATAAAAACAAAGTTAATGACGTATCTGGGACCAGAACATAGGTTTCCTGATCGTGTCCTCTCTGACATGTCAGTGTTAGAATTGCTTACAACAGTTACACAAGAAGAAACATGATAGAGTAAAATTTGTGCTGTAACACCACTGATTCTTACATAGTGGAACAATTAATTTCATGATAATGAATTTCAATGATTACAAATTGGTTATTATGTAATCACAAAGCAACTCAAAACTTTATTTAGAAAATATGATGTCACAAGGCTTATTGTCTTGAACACATATTCTTTCAGTGGAGACCAAACAAGTACAACCTCAAAGACGTATATTCTTATACTTCCTAGGGCTCCCCAGGACACCCAGGACAACCTGGCCCTCCTGGCCCTCCTGGTGCACCGGGTCCATGCTGTGGGGGTGGGGCTGCTGCCATCTCTGGTGTTGGAGGTGAAAAAGCTGGTGGTTTTGCCCCATATTATGGAGATGAACCAATGGATTTCAAAATTAACACTGAAGAGATTATGACTTCACTCAAATCAGTCAATGGACAAATAGAAAGCCTCATTAGTCCTGATGGTTCACGTAAAAACCCTGCTCGGAATTGCAGAGACCTGAAATTCTGCCATCCTGAACTCAAGAGTGGTATGTTGGGAAATCTTTCCTACTCATAGTAACAGGAGTACAGAGAAAGCTGTTTATATTGGAATTTAGAGAAGAGAAGAGTTTTGCTGTGAATAGAAAACACTTCATACCAGAAATAGTATTTACAAAATGTTATAACATTGAAACTGTGTGACATTGTAAGAAAGAAAACATGAACTTTGCAGCAATACTTAAAATGTAATGCAAATAACTTCAAAATAGTCCAAATGTAGGGTAATATAAAAAGGCAGTTTTGTAGAAATTTTAATACAAATTATAGTTTGGTATGTTCAAGCATAGCATCACAAAGTTATTTTAGTGATAAAGCAAAGTATATTACTGTATTCTCAAAATCAAATATATGTAATCTGTTGCAAACCTCATTTTCAATGTAATTATTGCCATATTTATTTATTGCAATAAAATTTTTGTAACAAATCAAATTATTAAAATTTTCAAATTAAAAACAATGAAAAATATACAGAATTAAATTAAATAATGTAATGGTATAAGTTTTACATGTAATGGGTTAATTCTTTCTGAAAGACAAAATTGTTTCAAGCTTATGAATATCTTCATATGTAACATTGCCTTGAATTTATTTTGGGAAATTACTTAAAATAGAGAACAGTCATCAATCATGGTGACTTTAGGTTTAGACTTATTTGTATAAATCTAGATCAAACAAATTGCTCTCATTATTAAGCAAAACCACATTAAATCAGCAGTCATCTTTTCAAAAGAAAGATTTTAGTAAAAAGAATACACTAACCAAAAGGTCTAGGATTATAACTTCATTGTTCTATATTAAAATGTTATTTTTTGCTTCAATGTTTTTCTAATTGTTGTAGCTAACTCTTTTACCTCAATAATTTCAATCTAAAAGTTTCTGTGTTATGCTATGCTATAAAATGTAAATACATAAAATGAAAACAGATGAGCAATCAACATTATGTTTTATCAAGCAAACAAAATCATCTGGTCCAAATTAATTACTAGATTTTATAACCAGTTTTTATTGTCTTTTCTTGTGATTATTCAGGAGAATATTGGGTTGATCCTAACCAAGGTTGCAAGATGGATGCTATTAAAGTATTCTGTAATATGGAAACTGGGGAAACATGCATAATTGCCAGTCCTTTGAATGTTCCCCGTAAGAATTGGTGGACAGATTCTGGTGCTGAGAAGAAACATGTTTGGTTTGGAGAAACCATGGATGGTGGTTTCCAGGTAAGAAAGGATATGCCATTTTTATTAAACCATGTCTTCCCTACCTACCTGACTTTCTTGGTTCCTCCCATTTGTTCTTCAAAATGCAAAGTTAGTCAATAAGTAAAAGAGTCCAAATGCTTTTACAATTTCAGGTGTCTACTTTTATAATTTTTATGATTTATATCTCAAGAACTAAGCTAGCTTGAATTATTCTTTATATGTGACCACCTTCCTTTCAATTTTTAAGACCTATTTTACTCTAGCGTTATACAAGAGTATGTTATACACTCAATAGAAACATATACATATAGTGACAAATGGTTAATAGACTTACCATGGTGATCACACCATAAGGTATATAAATGTAGAATCACTATGTTGCAAAACTGAAACTAATATAATACCATATGGCAACTATAATGAAAATATTTATATATAAAATATTCATATATATTAATAAAATATATGAACAACTTACCTTATGATGACCAAACTGTACTTTATGAATCTCTTACAAACAGTTGCAGCTATTATTAAAATGTTTGATCAATTCTATTTGTTCCTCATTACAGTTTAGCTATGGCAATCCTGAACTTCCTGAAGATGTCCTCGATGTCCAGATGGCCTTCCTCCGACTTCTCTCCAGCCGGGCCTCCCAGAATATCACATATCACTGCAAGAATAGCATTGCATACATGGATCATGCCAGTGGGAATGTGAAGAAAGCCTTGAGGCTGATGGGATCAAATGAAGGTGAATTCAAGGCCGAAGGAAATAGCAAATTTACATACACAGTTCTGGAGGATGGTTGCACTGTAAGTAACATTTTTATGACAATGTATTGTAAGGAGCTCAACACTTCTATCTTTTTTTTTTTTTTTTTTTTTTTTTTTTTTTTTTTTTTTTTTTTTTTTTTTTTTTTTTTTTTTTTTTTTTTTTTTTTTTTTTTTTTTTTTTTTTTTTTTTT